>VUQK01006140.1:2195-18751 GCA_015106715.1 Bujurquina vittata | reverse complement strand
ACAAAAAAAAAAAAAAACCAACAACAAAAACAACGCAAAAACATCAACAAACAAGCAAACAAAAAAAAAAGTATTTATGAAATCATTTGCCTTTAAAGGGGAAAACCTCTCACCACGTCACTATTCCGGTCTCTTCCAGGCTATTCGAGGTCTCGGGTTTATAAGTAGTGCATCCTGCCAGCTCATAGCTCCATTCAGAGTCAACTAATAGATGAGAGGGCTGTGACCCTGGCTGCATGTGTAAATAATCCCCATTCTTCTGCTATAAAAGGAGACAGGGGCTCCCTGAATCCCGGCAACATGCGGACACTCCTCCAGTGGCAGTGTTTTCTGAATACAAATGCAGACACGCACCACATTCGTGGTCAGAAAATATAAACAATTCATAGAAATACAGACATGTTCACACTTGCGTGTCCTTTTCAGTGTGTGTCCTTCTGTCCATCTCGTTACAGTTCTGAGCTCACAAAGTTAATTTAGTTGTTGTCTAATTCCTTGCATCTTTTTTCTGCATCATTTCCTTACGACCTATTTGAACCATTGTCTTCACCGGAGAGGATGTCTTTAACATATTATAACTTAAAGTGAAAAGAAACATGTCTAGATGTGGACAGAAAAAGACCCTTGATCGTTGCAAATGGAGGATGGAGGCTGGTGAGGGAGTCCAAATATGAGAAGTATTGACAAGGAGGAGAAAAAGGGAAGGAGCAGAGGCCCAGAGAGGACTATGGGAGCTTACTCGTTGTCTATCCATGTAAGGGAAAAAAGCTCAGAGGGAGCCCTGGATAGTAAATCATCAGAGCTGCACACCACTCTTGCTCTCTCTGAGACACGCAAGCAAGAACAGTGTTAATTTAGAGAGTTATGTCAAACTTTGCGGGTTTTGTTGGTGCCACTTTGCACGCAAAGTCACATCAGGTTATGCTTTGTGGACACCGATATTAGATCTCTTTTATTAGGCCTCAATCTCCATCGCCTTTTCTGTTAGGATGAGCGACAGAGACACAAACAATGAGGCAGGGACTAGATGATGACCACTGTCAGTTTCCTGTATACTTCTAGTGCCAGATATAGAGCTTTAACTTACACTTCTTATTTTTAGTGTACGTGTTGAGAAGACTAGTAAAACAGACACAGTAGTGTCTTGTTTTTTGTATTTTTTTTTAATTTTCTTTCTTATCTAAAAAAATATACAAATGCGTCTTAAAATAACATCTCACTTTCCATTTAAAGCTCAAGCAGGGAAACATTTGTAACACATGCTTAACCTTAACACATACCTTTACAGTGCAGCTGTCTTTGAGAACAGAATGATAGCTCCCCCATGGTGAAGGAGACTACGTGTGTGATCTGCTCCTCTGTTTCAGTTTGTGTTCCCGGCAGGCAGGGAAGATTGTTTGTGTTGCGACTTTCGGTACGTTTTCCAATCCAAAGTACGCTTCCCAGTCGCCTTGAGGCAGCAGTTATGAATTGGCTCTGTATAGAAATTGAATTCAATCGAATGTTATAACATAAAATTAAATTACGGTTCATAATTTTCATTCATCATTAAGATTTAGATGGTAAACTCAAAACAACTCCAACATGCAGCTGGAACTAGGCGATAGTTAGCATAAAAATTATAAGTTAGGCAAAACAGCTAGCCTGGCTCTAAATATAAAACATACTAGCTCCCGCCATTTTTCTTACCATGTGACTTTATCTCTGGATTTGCTGGAAGTGATGTGACAGGTAATTTCTTGGGTAGAAGCAGTGAATCAAGCCCTGATTATACTTTGCCGCGGATGTGGACAGCCGAGTAGTTACACCTGTTTGTGCTTCTTTGAAGTCTGCCTGGAGACCGTTCGAGGGACGCATGTGTAGTTGTTGGATTGTAGTGTTGTTTCATGGAGTGACAAAAAAATTGTCAGGCACACAGACGTCCATGTGGAACCTTGCTCTCACTGTCAAATGACAACATTTACATCACTTGGACCCAAGCAGACCATTATTTATAGCACTCTTCTACTGTCTTAAGTTGAGCTAAAGGGCTACCAAAATTTCCAAAAGTAATCTCTAAGATCCTAAAATAAATCTTTTAGATATCTTGCACAAGACCAGAGTTAATTTAGGCCCATTGCAGATTTTTGTGGAGGTTTAGTTGCAACTACTAAGGCCAGTTCACAAAGGGTTGTTGAATTTTGCACATTTTCTTTCTCTTCCAGGTTCTGACCACATTCGTGAGAAGGATGGTTTGTGGTCCGTGTTGGTGTGGTTGTCCATTATGGCAGCCAAGAAACAAGGTGTGGAACAGATTGTCAGAGAACACTGGGCTAGGTTTGGACGTAACTACTTCTGCAGGTACCCAGCTAAGTAATCTCCTGGGAATGGATTGTGTGTGTCTGTTGAAGTTTCTCGTGTGATGTCATGTGCATATTGGTCCACCTTAAGATTGGTCCACCGTATTGGATGCAATACAACTTCCAGTTGCTAGGGAAAAATGTTTATTCCCTGAGTGGTTGGCAGTTGTTCTTGGAGGTTGCTGGCTCTCATTGGGTGAAGTTGGTTGCGAAGAAGGTGCTGCACCAAAAACCTTGTAGTGATTGCTTTGGTTGCTAGCAGATTTCCTCAGTTGCCTGTAGTTTTTCATGTTTATCTGCAAATACTTGCCAACTAGTTGCCAAGCATTAGTAGTGGAGAAATGGAGAAGGTTCACCGTCAAAGTAAATGTTGTGCTTCAGGTTTCCAAAGGCTTTCACTTTGAAGGCAAATGGTCCCTGTTTCCGGTTTGTGTCGCACTTTTCACAGTTTCACTACAGCTCGGAGAGTGAAGGGCTACTGTTTGCAGACAAGCCCGTCACTTCCGTTCTAACCAATCTACATTGTCACCGTGATTGTTGCGCATCCAAAATAGCTGACAAGCTAATGTTTTGTGGTTAGCAAAACCTCAATTGATACATTTCTTTATGAGTTGTCATCAGTTTTCACCATGATTGTGTGAATACATGTTGACTTCTCTTCATCTTGCTTTTGTCACTACCAAAACCACATACACCCCACAGGCCTTCACCTTAATCCACCCCCCTCCCTCCAGTTCTTCTCACTCATTCTTATTTTAACCTCTCCCCCCTTGTGAGAGGCAGAGATAGCTGCCACAGTCACTGTTCCCACTGATTGGTTTTTATGTTCCCACAGAGAGCTTCTCTAAACTGGTGCTCATTTCCCAGAAAACACACAGTAGATGGATGGGACATACAGGACAGGCCCCTAGAATATCTGTAAAATATCTGTCATCACTTTGAAAAATATAATCAGTCTTGCAGTTTAGACCCCTTTTAGGTACCATGATAAGTTGATGAGACATTAGAAAATTAAATGTACCTAACATTACCTTCTCTGCTTTCATGATGTCAGCGACTCTGTGTGTGTGTTCATGTTTTGTGTGCGTCTTCTGATCGTCAGGTTTGACTATGAAGGCCTGGACCCACGTGCAGCCTTTTACCTAATGAGGGATCTGGAGGCAGTAATCTCAGACAAAGCATTTACCAGTCAGAAGTTTGCTGTAGGGGACCACATGTACAGCGTGGAGAAGGCGGACAACTTTGAGTACATTGACCCCGTGGATGGAACAGTGGCTCGAAATCAGGTCAGTGTAAAGGAGACTATAACAACAGGATGTCACATGACAGAATAAGTGAGAAGAGATATTATTTGGCAGTTCACACTGCAGCCTTGTCCTGATGAAACCCTAAAGGGAATATGCTGCTACAGCCCTGCGAGGGAAAACACACCACTAGATGAGGTGCGTACTGTGGATCAGCACTTAGCTTCTACTGTCCAGCTGCAGAACAAAGACCAGTGGCTAACACAAGCACCCCAAAAAAGAAATGTACCCAAACAAATTAAACCCCAACTTCCATGCAACTCCCACAGTGCCACCACGGCACCATATAAGGTTAATTACACACTAGGAGGGAATCCTCTTGAGGAAAAAAATTGCCTTCAAGAATTTCCCAAATATGGGATAAATAAAGTGTTTCCTTATTTATTTATATATCTTATCACCAAAGCCGCCAATTCTGGATGTTCTGTGTGAAGCATGGCAACGGCACAAGCACCGACATAGGTGAACGGAGCACAAGTACACAAGTTTGATCCCACTCCGCTCCACTCAGGAGCTGCTGCGACACACAGCTGTGGAGCTGTAACGAGATAGATCAGTAGATGCTTGTGTACATTTGGTATATAAAGGATTTTTTTTCATTGTTGCATGTAGGCTAGAATTAGGGTTACTGTTAGAAGTTGTGATTTCTATGTTTGAATTATTTAGTGAGGAACATGTGCTGGTTGCTATTTGTTTTACGTATCTCTTGAAACACAATGCTAACATACTGCTATCAGGTTGTAATGAGTAGAGGAGGCTGCGATCCTGACAGCTCATCACTGCTTTTGTTACCTGTTGTTACCGGCTGGGTTTGGCATGCACTCAACTTTAATGTCACTCTGAGTTCTTTGCTAGCCTTGTGTTGGCATGCTGTCTGTGCAGACGCTTACAAAGACCCAAAGTTGTGTTAGCAGCGTAATGCGGTTGTTTCTGTCCCGGACACAGATTTAACTAACTAAATTTAATTTAAGTTAACCATTGAGCTCTTATCCTTTCGTGCAGTAAAAATAAATGTAATGTTTGTATCTCCACCCCTCAAAAGTTGTAGACCACCCTACCATTTTCCTGCACACAAACTGACATCAGCTGATTGTAGCACAACTGCACAGAAAGAAAAAAAAAGCATATTTAATGTTTTCTTTTTGCTATCTCCCTGTTATGTAGATAAATGAGAAATCTTTGTAATGAAAATAATGACATAATTTTAACTGTAATGTGATCATTGAATTTAGTACAGTAACATGCTACTTTGATGAGGGTATTGTCATCCTGGAGGAGACCACCCCTATTAGATTAAAAACAATCAGAACAACTTATTTTAGTGCCACTCTTTTTAAGTGGAACCAGTCTCTGGACTGGTCGCCTAAAACTGAGATTGTCACAAACCCCAGACCCGTTTGTTAAACCCAACATCAAATTGCATTGGATTAGAAACTGTGACCCAAAAGCTGCTTCGCATCAGGTCACACAGCCTCTCTTCCTCTTGTTCATATACATGTACTCGGCCTGGTGTGAGCCAGACCACCCACTGAGCTTCAGTGCTGTCTGATCAGAGGTTCCATGTTTGGAGACGACTGTCTAGCTTCCATTTCAAATTATAAACATATGCATACACACATAACGTACAGCACGTATCACCACAAACACTGATAACTTGCTCGGCCAATGTAACCTTTTTGCCCGCTTCCTTTCTTCCTTCCTTCCTTCCTTCCTTCCTTCCTTCCTTCCTTCCTTCCTTCTCTGTGAAGTTCACCCAGCTGACTCGTCTGTCCTGCCCAGAAATGTGTGGAAACTCATTCCCTGGCGTCAACATGTCTTAGCTTCTGCCCCACCTAATACACACGCACGAATGCACACGCACACACACACACACACACACACACACACACACACACACACTGTGCATAGTGTGTTCGTGTGTGTATCCGTCCAGTTGTCCGTGAGAATGAGTGCGAACACATGCGCATCCTTTCACTGCCTATCCTTGTTCACACTTGTGTTTTCCACTCTGACCATCGGCTTCACCTTGTATTTCTCAACAACGTGAAGGAGTCTTGTTGTCCTGCTGTGAATATTCCATTGTGTTACCATGGATACAGCAGGTCCACAGCTTTTTAGTCAGTCACCCCAAAATACTGATAAATCCTCAGCATCCCAGTTGCCCCAGTGAATGTTATTACAGCACACATTCCTCCCAGGACAGAATTATATCAGCTGTTGTCTCGCTTGTCTCTCCATTGCAAGTGTGTTTGAAGGGGGAAGAGCTGGCACACAGCAGACACAAACACAATACACAAACACACAAGACAAAGCTTGGGGGATTTACACAACAGTGGCATGGCAGCCTTTTGCTGCTGGCTACTGAATACATTCCACATCGTCTGCATAGATGATGGATGGATTTATGCACTAAATGTAGATACTGCCTTTTTGGATAATTTGTTAAAATATATCTACCAACAAAGAGAAGGAAAAGTTTCTGTTGAACTAGTAAAGAAACTAGGCTTGCTTTGAATTATTTGCAGTACCTTCTAGGTGGTGATTTTTATCCCTTATGACTGGATTAAAAAAAGAACTCTATCATTTATTCTAATTAGTAAATGATAAAGATGGCAGCTTATTAAAAGAGTTTTATCTTCAGCTAAGGTTAGCAGCACTTTTGTTCTAATATGTTCAGTATTAGGAACATGTTTCACACACTCACACTCATGTGATGAATAGATCAGACTTTATAAGAACAAGTCTGACCTACACTACTGTGCAATAGTCTTGAGCCAGCCCTCATTTCTTTATATTTTATTTCCAAAGAGCCAGACTTTATTGCATTTTTGAAGTGGTCTTGAGCAATACTTCTGCAGGTTTCTGAAGATCTTTCAAAGTTTTTCTTTGGTCATTAGCTGCTTTTTCCACTCATTTTCAACACAGTGCCTGGACCTAACCATTTTCAGAGGAATGCTTTTGTTGTTGTTGTTATTTGTCAAACAACTTAACACTAAATCATTCAGGCATAAAAAAAAGGCACATAACTCAAGGGATGAACCAGTTTTGTGTTTACACGTAAGAGACAACTTAGGAAATAAACAATCATCCAATCATACAATTAAATTATATTTGTAGGCACTTGTTACTAAAGCCAACATCCAAAGCAGAGCTTGAATGTCAAATCAAAATGCCAAAGTGAGGCAATGATTAGTTGTTTCCCCCCCACTGTGTGAATTGGATTTTATTGTGCTTTGTCTCTGTGCACACAGCTCATCTTAACTTTCTTTCTACACATTTCTGAAACTGGTCCGTGAAGAATTCCACACAATTGCAGAGTGCACCAGCAGGTGGCATGGATGCGGCTGGTGGGAGGGAGGCACACACCAAGACCTCTCCAAAATCACTAAGCACCTTTAGGCAGCTAGATGAACAAATGGAGTGATAGATGAATGAAGACAAACACACATACATGACACACAGCAGTTATGGCTGGTATGTGCTCCGCTCGGGGCCGCTGAGCTCTGCACTGGCATGTGTTTTTAACAGGCATTAGTCAGCCTTCTGATAGCTGCTACTCCATTGTTAGAGATGAGTTGACAGACTCACAGATAGACAGCTGGACGGACGGACATCTCTCATTATCGCCGTGTCTCTTCATCTGGATTCTGGCATGTTGTCCTTCATTGCCAGAGTCAGATTAGGAAGAGGCGAGTGGTCCAGATCTTTCCATTTAGTACCATGATCTGTAAACAATCATGCTCAGCCACACTTAACAAAGAGACTCACAGCTCACAGACAGGCTGCTTTGGAACTGGGACAGTGTGTCTACTTGACTTTTGCTACTATACAAAACTCTTGTTTACTATACATGCAGTAACCTATGTCAATATGAAGACATCTAGTACAGCTATATGCCTGAGGTGGGAATATTTTGACAACACAGTTTGGAGTCCTGAAAAAAGTATTTAAAGTGGGTTTTCCTACCTGTTTTTTCTTATATCATAGTGTTGTCCTCTCCCTTGAACTTGTACTCTAATGGGATTAATGAAAGAGGCACTGAGGAATTTAGGACAGATAAGCACTATTACAGATGCATTAGCTGAAAGGTTTCTTCCTTACGTCAGTCAGCAAGAGATATATTTGCTTTCTCCCAATGCAATGATATCCTGTTTTTGCAGAAAGTGCTGAGGTTAAGTTTGAAGAGTCACACGCAGAGTTCAGTTATGAACTGAACTGAAGCGATAACGTTCTCTGCCGTCAGTCCTAAAACATTGGAGTTGCTGTGAACTAGTAAACAAATGTTTTATCCTTGAAATTGATTTAAGGACCAGAGTTTCCTGGAAAGACACTGAAGTTTTGCAGTAGTTGTAGCCTTATGCAGCTTGAGAGCCAACATTATGATGGATGTAAATGCGCTGTATGCAGCAGAGTGCCATTTGAAGAAAGTCCCAACAAAAAGCACGGTAACAGTGACATCTAGTGGATATTTATGTTATTGCGTCACAGTTTAAAACAGGTCAATGTTAAAAGATTTGTACTTTTGTGGAATGTACAATAAAATTAAATTCATGTATTTAAATGATTATCAGAAAACTCTCTTATATTTTTTTTTATCATTTTACTTATGATATATGTTTTTAAAGTATGTTTATATACATTTTTTTTTTACATTTTGAAAAGAAAGAGAATACTCATTTACTAAAAAATAAAGCACATTTGATCAATTCAGAAAAAAGTTTATTTTCTTCCAGGGTTTGAGGATTATCTTTACTGATGCGTCTCGCCTGGTGTTTCGAATGAGCGGGAGTGGTGGAGGGATGGGCGCCACCATGCGCATTTACGCTGAGAGCTTTGAGAGAGACCCTGAGAGACACAACCGAGAGACACAGGTACACAGATGGTTGTGATGGTGTTTCCGTGTTGTTTGTGTGTATTGAGTTCTAAATCTTGAGTTTGCATGTGCCTGGGTAATCCGGCTTCCTCCTGGAGTCCAAATTCATGCATGTGAGGTTCTAAATTGGGCGGAGGTGTTGATGAGAGAGTGTGTGGTTGTCTGTCTCTGTGTTTCCTGTGGTGGATTTTAACCAGCCCAGGATGTACCCTGCATCTTGTCCTATTAACAGCTGGGATAGGCAAAGAAAATAGATGAATGGATGGAAGTCATATCCTTAAATTGAACTATGGTGTGACCATTTTGGCATTTGCACATTCTCCCAACATTAATGTTTTGATATGTCATGTTTAGCCAGCTTTACTACCATAGAATGACTTTAATGGCAGACAGCAGAAATGATGCATATAGTCATAAAGCTTAAATAATCTACTGCAATTTTATTACGGTTGCATAATGATAATGAGGAGTCTTGATCTTGAACTATATACCTGAAAGAAAATTCTTACTAAGCCTTTTTATACACTCCCAAAATGACACATCATACATATGCAGTATATGCTACTTATAAATACAATATGTTTTATGTCATTTCTACAGGTAATTGCTAAGTATATTAATGCAGAGAAACTAGGTTTACGTTAGTACGTTAGTAGTTTCACAGTAGTTATTTACTTATTATCCACGTTACCACTCGCATACTACAACTCACCATATATTAGCAGGGTAAATACTCAGTAATACATGAAGGTTTCAAGTTTTCAACACTAGCTCTCTTGTGTCTCTTGTAACTCTTTAGACGGCAATTGATTAAGTATTGTTAAATTTTGATCTCTGCTTTGTATGCAGATGAGCAAAAAACCAAAACCAAAAAGAGGTATCCAGGATTGTAGACAACATTGTATCTCCTTTGCTAAGCTGCTGCTGAGTAAGCATACCTGAACTGTGATTTAGCTGCTGTGTTTATTCAGCCAGTAAAATTGTGTTATTTGTAGCGCTACACCAAACCTACAGTGAACCCTTGAACCATCCATCATTAGATCATAAATTCAGCATCTAATCGTTCTGCCCCTCACCCAGTGCATATGAATTATCAGAGACGACATACATGATTGCACATCATGCTTATTCAGCTACATTGGAAGCCCGGCTTTCGCGTACAGCATTCTCAGCCAAGCAGAAAAGTGTTTGTACGAGGCCTTCATGCCCTTATTAAAATCTATGCTTTCACTGTCTCACCTGGCTTTAAAGACAAAATTTTGTCTGTTTAAGCTGTAGAGTGCTGTGCAAAAGTCTTGAGCTGTTGTTTTCCATCACGCATTCCATCATTTGCGGCACTTTGTCTCTGTTTTTTATTCCCGCATGTTCACTTGTACACATTTTCTGAATGTTTTGTACGAACTGAAAGGAAAGACTTAATGATTTAAGTTTCAAAGCACTGCCTTCAGCTCTCTTTGCTCTGCCTTCAGGTGGTGTTGGGTCCTCTCATTGCCATTGCCCTGAAGATCTCTAACATTCATGAGAGGACGGGACGCCGTGGCCCAAATGTCATCACATGAGCAAGCAAATGAAAAACACACTCACATGCAAACACATGAAAAATACCCTCAAAGCACCCTTTTCTGTACTTATCGGTTTCATCTTTAAAATATCTCTGTAGCTTCAGCCTCATTTTTAATTTTTCCTTTCCCTGAGATGCTTACTGCTGAAATTTCTCTCTCAAAAATAAAAGTTAAAGTCGCAAAAAGTTGTCTCCATTCTTTATTGACGACTATCATCTGTCACACATTGAAAACACTGAATATTTTAGTGTATAAACCTGGCAGGCTATTTAACTATTGGTGTGGATAAATAGTGAAACTCTTTAGCTCACATTTCAGATTGCTGGAACCAGCCCTCGAATGTACCACAGCATGTTTTCAACTGTTTAATGCAGAAATAATTATTGTGTTGAAGTCTAAACCGAACCAAACCTTTTTTTAAAAAAAGAAAAAATTTTATTCTTTAGTTTTGGATTTGAAAACACTGTATAACCATGTTTGAATCATTATTTCTTTTTAAAAAAAATAAACATTTTCGTGTGTAATGCTTGTCTTTTTTCATCTAATCAGATGGGTCTAAGGGCAAAAAAGAGAAAAACAGACAGACTGAGATGTGCTGCCCTTAGATGTTTTTCAGTCTTAATTAAACAAATTTATAATTGAAAGAACCATGTTAGGCTGACACCATACATCAGGTGGTGACTGAACATCCTTGAGGTAAAGGTGGCTTTTGTTATTCGAGCAAAGAGTCTCCTTTTGAGTGTCAAATGTGTTGAAGCTGTGGCGTTGCGAATGAAGAAAATGAAGAGGGTTGATCTTTATTTGGCCTGAATGAGATGCAGAGAACAGGAGCTCATAAAAAAGCTGATTGTTGTTCTTATCAGCTGAGGATATGCCAGAGGATAACTGCAAGGATGTGTTCAGTCAGTCAGCTAGACATGATTTGCCAGCCATAACAGGTCATTGGCCTATCCAACAGTCTTATAAAATCAGGTGTTATTTCTTAAGCTTGACGAGGATCAGTGACAGTTCATCACCTTTGGACAAGTTGCTAAGATGATGATTTAGTTAAAATTGTTTATGCTTTATGCCCTTATAGCTAAGAGCATGATTACATAAATAAAGTCCACCAAGGGTGTAATTAAAAAAACTGGCAGCAGCCACTCTTTTTTTTAATTTAATAAAAATGGATAAGCTACAAAGCTCCAGTTTGTGCGTTCCCTGCATTTTTATTATGGTGATGTTCACTGTCAGGAAACACTTTATCAGGACATCTCACGTGTGATACACAGCAAGCATGCGCACATTCAGCAAAGACAGAAAAGAATTATCAGACAGTATTTGGTGAGTAACAGTACATGGTTAAATTACAATAACATACTAAAAGGATCAGATAGTAATTTACAGCATTTACCACCTGCCATAAAGACAAGAAAGCACAAATACTTCAGAAATCTGGCAAAACCTTGTTTAAAACTATAAATACTCAAATTTGAGCCGGCATGCTGGACCTCCTTGAGAAGCCAGAAATTAATGAAGCATAACGTTCAACCAGTAAAATTAATTTTTGTGTTTGGGAATGCAAGTAAAATAACTGTAATTTGGCTTTTCAATCAAAAATGATTAATGTTCTTTACTATTTTTTCTTTTCTTTTTTGTAAAACAGTAAATTTGAAAACAGAAATAATTATATTTTACCAATCAAAATGTCATTTTGATTAAAAAGCTTGCACATACTGGTGGATTATCCATTACAATGATGTGGCATAAACCTTTAATTAAGTGGCAGTCTAATAAATTTGATGAGTTCTGTAGATTTGTAGCCAAATTAAAAACTACTTGTGAATGTACTCCACAATTTCTTCCCATCACTGTCCTTGAGTCAGTGCATTTATTTAAGAAAGTTCATCTTGTAATGAGTTGATCAGATCATTTCATGCGCTTGGAAGAGTTTGGAGAAAAAAAAAAGGACTTTAAATGGACAAGTCTTTAAAGTCATTCATACAAAATGTGATAATTTTTTAGGTCTGAAGTGTTAGTTAAGTTGTTCAGTGTTTTATCTCTACTTTTAAATACTATTGACTGAAAAGAGGTTTTTGAAATTTCTATCAATTAAGATTAAATAAAAACATGATTAACAAAAAAAAAGAAAAGAAAACACTAGCATAAATTAATTGTGTTGGGCCACGATTCAAAAATAATTGACACGTATGGTTGAGTGTTACTCCAGGGCATTTTTTATTACTCACTGTGGTGCACATATTCTTAGAAATGCAATAAAGAAAGCTTCTTTCCAGGAACAGAGGGTGAAGACAGTGAGCTTACCTGTTTGCAATGCTGAGTGAAGTTCATGTAATTCTGACAATATATCAGGCTCCAAAGATTAACCTTTAAAAACTAGTTGATGCATTTTTTTTTAAATATCTTGATGAGTCAGAGGCATTGTCATATTTACATGATGCAAAACAAGCCTACCCATGGCAAGCAACATGATATATTTACTCCTTAACACAAATCATTCAAGAACAGGGGTATTATTATCTGTTTGGATATGCTTCTGTGGATGATATACAGTAGGAGTGTTTGATTGCAGTAGAGAGAAAAGCAAGCGAAGTCAGTTCTCTTTGTTAAATTAAACATCTGTGGATCCACCTGGATTAACACGCCCCTGCTCATTTGTCACACCAAAGAGTTTTGCAGCTTAAAACTGAAGCTCTTCCTGGCCGTACCCTCAGACCCTCAGGCCTGTTAGATGGCAGATGACAGATACTAGGTTGTAGATTCATGGCAGAAAGATGATGTCAGCACATCTCTGCTGTCCATCTTTTGGCACTTGAGCGGTCCAGTGACACAAATCATTTCCAGTTGTTGCGGAGCTTCCTCACTCAGCCCGGTGTGGCAGCCGTGACACTTCTACAGTCTGCTTTCCTCCCTTTTTTCTCTCAACCAGTCAGGCAAAAACTGTTCCTCCCTTAGTATCCAGACAAGATCTCCCTCGGCTCCTCTGCATTCATCTGTCCCTGCTGGATAGTTTCAGCTTCACTGTGTGGCGGAGGTAGCTCCCAGCCAAACCTGCAGTCTGGGGCCTCTGAGCTGTCCTGGCTGTACACCGGAGGAGCCAGGCTCATCACCATGTTCGTGCTATCGACTATGACCATAAACTCAGGGGACGCATCACGACAGACTCGACTTTCCTGGGACTCTTTATATGAAGGAGGAAAATAGCTCTGTCTCTAAAGGAAAATACGGTTACCATAGTGTAATGCTTTACTTTGACAAAACAACTTTTCCTGATGCTAATATCCACAAATATATATATATATGTTAAAAGTCTATACATATGAAAGGACTGGCTTAATGTTGTTTTATTAATGCTATTTTCTTTTTCTTACCTATTCCTTTCCCATTTTTGTTTTAGCAGTGTTTCTTTTTTGCATTAAATGTAAAGTTTCAAACATTTCTGTTTCACAAATTAAGTGCCTGCTCTCCTCTTGGTTGTATATTAACACAGTATTAATCTGGGGTCAGAAGAATGAGCGAGATACTGCAGGGCAGACACACAGCCAGAGAAAAGTCTTTAGGCTGAGCTCTGATAAGACAACAACAACTAAAGCTTGTTAGACTGGTGTCAACAAGAATTATCAGGCTCTGTAGATTGGCTTGATTGTGGTTCAAGATTGTAGTAGAAGGTGACGAGCCAGCAGTTACCTATTATGTATAAATCTGACATGCACAGATAGGTGTTGTGTTGAAAAAGAAAATCTTTTCTTTTCTTCTGAAGCACCGGATACTTCAGATCCTAGCAAATAACACAAAACAAACAAATTTAAAAAAACATAGACAATGGCAACTGCCCTGTTTCTAAAAGGCTCCTTCATAGATTTTGATTAATTTTAAAGCTTTACAAGCTAATAAGGTTGCCAACCACTGATATTTATCCCCACTGAACTATGAGATGAACACCAGTTCATTCGGTCTAATTGTCACATAATTAACAATTGAGCTTGAAAGAACGTTCAGCGATAAAATCCTCCAGTCCAGCGTGTGGACATGATCATGATGACCATTGGAGACGATAAAACACTACCAGTGAATGAATGAGGACGTTAATGAGGGAGTGGGTGCAGCAGTTATTTTCTGATTCCTGTGCATTGTCTGCATCTAAAAATGCATACATTAAAAAAAAATGTAATGAAAATATGATCTCGCTGCCTTCGTGTGTGCAGTGGCAGCTTTTTGTACCATTTTCAAGTTTGTACCCTGCAGTCAAACTGCATGCACTGCAGTACAGTAAATTCATCTGAACTGTTCAGGTAAATTACTTAAAGGGCCTCAAACACAAACTTCACATCGTGGTTTAGTAAATATATTTATTTATCTAATTTATAGGTCCTGAAGGTCCTCAAGTTGAATCCATTATCTAGCAAGGGCCTTCCTGTGTGGTGTTTGCATGTCCTCCCCCATGTTTGCATGGGTTTTCTCCAGGTGCTCTGGACAGCAGTCCCACACTTACCTATAGGTGTGAATGTGAGTGCGAATGGTTGTCTTTCTCTCTGTGATAGCACTGTGACAGAATGGCGACCTGTCCAGCGTGTATCCTGCCTCTCGCCCTACATCTGCTTTTTTGTTTTTGGCTTTTCTTCTCATTCCTCTTAAATCTGAGATTGGGTAAATCTTATCCTTGAATTCTCTGCATGTACCTTGATGCTTATAACATCTTGTAATGTTTAAACCTGTTTTATGACAACTAAAGTATGAATTTCCTGTTACTCATAGAGGAATAACAAACTCTGCAAGGTGCTGCACTTGATCTATCTTTGCATTTTCTATGGAAGCAAATGCTACATTCACCAAAAACAAAAATTAGCTACATTTTGTACCAATTCTTTTTACAAAGTCTCCAGGAAACTTTTTGTAATTCTGGATAATTTGGTAGATTTTCTTTTTTTTTTTAAAAAACTGCACAACGATTTCACTGACATCGCCCAGAAGAGATGAGGAGAGTATAACACTCTATTCCATGACATTCATGACTGTTTCTCCTTTCTATTCCTACTGTTTTGTCAGTATAATGTCAGCACATGTTAAATGAACAGTGGCCCCTATAAATTTAAAAATAAACTACAAGTCAAGTCAGGAGCCTGATGCATGATGTAATGCCCCGTGAGATTTCAAACTGCGGTATTTTCAGCAGTGCAGAAACTTAACTCTGAATATTATGACTGAATTTGAGGATGACTGAAAACTAGCATTATTATCACAACTTGGCATGACTGATGAATAGGCTGACCTGTAAGAAATAAATGACACCGTAATTTGCTGCCTGTACGTAGCAGACAGTCAGGAAATAACCAGGAACAAGTGGTGCTGTGTGTAATTTTCATCTGGGAATGCATCATTGCCCATGGGGATTTCAGTGTCTGTGTCATTACAACAGCTTGACTGTAGGTGAGAAATCCTATCGCAGACTCCCCTGACTTGTTTTGTATGTGTACACATGCAAGCAAATCAAGTCAGAAGAGCAAAGCAGGAAACAGTGTTTCATTATGAAGGCCTCTAATTGACTGCATCTCTAGTAATATAAGTGGTTCACACCTGTTCCATATGGTTCCAGCTGCAGTATGTTTTCACACATTGAGTATTGTTGTTGCATATACCATGAAGTTTCTTCTGAACAAACCACAAGATTTCGGAAACGCTGTCCTTTGGACAGGTGAGACAAAAGTGGAAATGTTTGGCTCTAATGCATGAGTCCACATTTGGCAAAGACCAAGCACATCAGCACAAACACCTCAAACCAGCTGTCAGCAAGGTGATGGCTTGTTTTGCAGCCACAGGATCTGGACACCTTTTAGTCGCTGACTCAACCACGAATTTCTCTATATATTCATCAGATGTGCGGTCCTCTGTTGATATTGCCCTTCAGTGCTCTCTCTTCTCATTTTCTGTCAACAATCTCCATCAATTTAGTGTTGAAAACTTCTGCTTTTATATAGGCGCTCACATTTCCTGATGATCAATTAATCATGTGTATCTGATCATCAGCGGCTGGTGGCTGCTTATTTTTTTTAATTCCTATTGAAGTAGTAAGGGTGGGCTTAGTTTTTCCACTGCACTGCACATCTGTAAAGATAAACTACAGATTTCAGAGTACCCATGCACAAAAATGTCCCCTGTGAATATCAAGTGGTAGTCATTGATCAATTGGTGTGCATGGAGGTATGGAAGTACTTTACATATCACTTAATATCAAATCCATAATGATACATTTTATCCATTCATTGCACTTTTTTTTTTACTTTTAAACTTAATATGTAAAATGACAGTAAGTAAAACTAGTAGTAAAAAATTACTGCATATTTCTAACTTTAGCAGCGTTGTGGTAAAGTGTGTATTCAAGTACAGAGTATATAAATATAGTTACATTGCCCCCCCCCCCCCCCCCCCAACACACACACAACCCCCTTTTAATCCTCTTTTTTAGTTAAAAAAAAAAAAA
>VUQK01006139.1:41999-55926 GCA_015106715.1 Bujurquina vittata | reverse complement strand
AAATATAAAAAAGACTTTTTCTCATAAAAACACACACACACACACACACACACACACACACACACACACACACACACACACACACACACACACACACACACACACACACACACACACACTCATTTTGAACTTTACTCCTGGGATGGTGGAAATGAAAGACTGGAGAAGCTGTGTGAGGCTAAAAATGACCTCCTTCTGGAACATCTCAACCAATTAAGTTAATTGACATCTGAATCTTTCAGATGTAAAGATAGGCAGGAGTTTGCCCCTCTGTGAAAGGCTGTCTAGACAAACAGAACAACAATTTAAGATCCATCAGTGTAAAATTGCAAATGACTTGGGAAGTTTTATCTGCTACATAAAATAGTACTAAATGATTCTGAGACTCTGGAGAACTCTGCGCAAAAGGGACAAGGCTAAAAACCAATCCTGATTGTCCTTAAGAGCACTGTATTAAAACAGAGATGATTTTTTAGTGCAGGTCACTGCATGGGCTCAGGAACACTCCCAAAGACAATCATTAGAGAAAACAGGTTCACTGATCCATCCACAAATTAAGCTTAAAATTCTAACATGCAAAGAAAACACATGTTTGATTGTTTTTTAAATCTGAAACCTGACACCTTCTCTGGGCTCAAGTTCATTAACGATGGACTGAAGTAAAATGTAAATCTGTCCTGTGGTCTGACTTTTTGGAAATCAGGGGAAAGAGGTCATCCAGTTTTTTATCTGTTCACATGCCAGCATTCACTATGGTAACAGGGTGCATTAGTACACATGGCATGGGTAACATATTTGTGAAGGCACCATAAATGCTGAATTAAAATAGTATGAAATGGTGGCCTGCCTTCAGTCCAAACTCAGCACCCACTAAAAAGGTTTTGCACTGTAGGAAATGACAAAAAACATGACATAAAATGACTCAATGAATCAATTTTGCTTCCAAAACTACAATAACTGAGCTTTCCCCCAAACAGAATGTATAAAAAATTCAGTTTCAACATTTAATATGTGACATTTATATGATTTTTATATTTAAACATAGGGCTTAAATTCTTGTTGTTTTCAAAAAAAAAGAAATCCCAGCTTTTGCATATTAGGGTTGAACTTTAATCACTTTAATCAGCAGAAAAACTGCCATTTCTTGTAAAAGCACGTTTCACCATCGGCTGGTTAACTTGGTATCTGTGATGTGTAACCTACACACAAGCTGTTGTGTAGTTAATATATTCCTAATGGTGTGCTACTTCTCAAGAGTAGCCATAATGTGGTGCCACTCACACCCGATAACACTGCACACTCGGGTGACAACACACTTTGTCTGCTGGGTGCAAACTGTGTCTGGGGAGGACTCCTGAGCAAGGCAGCGTTTACTCACAGGGCAGTGCAGCAGGTAGCAGATCTATTCAAACCCCATGAGCTGCAGAGGATGCAGATGGAGGCAGGGCCGTGTGGACATGTGCACTGACATATATTAAAAACAAACAAATAAACAAACAAATAGAAGGATGCTACCAAAACGTTTTAAGAGGTAACTTTTCTATCTTATGTATATTTTCCACTCACTGAGGTCAGTTTATAGTCACAAACATGGTATTTTCTGGTCAAACTCATTTTGCAGACCTGTAATGCATACTTGTGAAATTCAACGTGTCGAAGCGACTATGACCAGATGGACACAAAGATAGAAAATTACCACATGAACTGTCCAATAAATCACAGCAGCTAATAATAAACACATAAATAGCTACAAAGCACAACAGATTGGATGAACTGGCTCACTGCTGCAAAAACGTAACCAAGGACTTTTCCAACTCCACATTTTGGCTTTAGCTGTAATTGCTTTTAATTTGGATTTTTCTCATGGATGTGGGGAATGTGCTTATACCAGAGCGGTGCAGCAGAGGCAGGAGGGGCCGCTGCCTCATCATGTTTGCCTGCGGAGCGATGAAATCTCACACTGATGGAGAACTTGTCAGATCAACCCTTCACTCGCTTTCTTACCAAGCTCCTAATGTCCCCGAGCCAGTGTGCTGTGTCACGGTGGGAACCTCGTGCTAACATCATACATGCTTCTACTAAACAGAGTTAATAGCTAATTAACAACAAGAGTGACACCAGCCAACACAGTTCTGTTAGACAATCGCAACATATATACACAAAGTGCACCGAGGGTATAACAGAGTGGGTCAAAGAATTGAAACTTGGATTGAGATTAAAAATAAAAATCTCACGTTAGTAGAATCTATAACATTTGCACTTTTTATTGCCAGTTATTGTGTGTCCGAACATAAAGAGAGAATAGCAGAAAAGTCAAAGAAGATTTTCATGCGAGTTTTCTTATGTAAAATGTTAATGCTGTGATTACTAACAAGGTGTTTCCACATTTGTGTGTGTGTGTTTGCTAGAAAAGTAACTGTTGAAACATTTGAAGATACTTGAGGGAGAAGTGTGTAAGAAAGAAATGCAGAAGTAATTTAAAGTTTTAGCTCAAGTGAAAGTTATTCCAATTCAAACGAGTACAAGAAATCGAAATGTTAGCTTACATCAGATAAAAAGAAGAAGCTTCAGGCCAAGTGGAAGTCTTTATAGAACGTGCTTATTAACAGTCAGGTTTATAATTTGTTGGACGAAGACACAGTTTTGTAGTTTTTGCTATGAAAAAAGTGTATTAACTGTTTAGTAATTCCAAACATTTTTATACATAGGTTCCAATTTTCTGAGGCTGATCCAAAGTGTCATTTATTTATATTTTAGAGCTTTTCACTGTTTTATTTTTGAATTTTAAACACGGGGCCCAATGAAATATTACTGCAAGTGAGGGAGGCCATCATCAGGCTCATGAACCTGTCAGAGAGACAGCAAGGGTTCAGCCTTAAAAACAAAGACTGCACTGACCAGCTCAGCAACATCAACAGGCGTGAAAGACCACAGAGGACAACTAAAGTGCATGACCATAGAATTATTTTCATGATTAAGAAAAACAACTACAGATCAGCCTTTGTCAGTAAACATCTAGCAGAGCGTGCACAGTTCTCAAAAAATATTATTTGGACAGATGACATCAAAATTAACAATCCAAAGTATACCACAATATCTGTTAAACATGGTGGAGCTAGGTTTCAGTCACCTGACCTCAACCCAACAGGTCATTCGTTCCAGTTACTGAAGACAAAAGTGAACACAGAGAGACCCACAAACAAGCAGCAACTGAAGGCATCTGCAATAAAGGTCTGACAGAGCATCTCAAGGGAAGAAACACAGCCTTTGGTGATTTCCTTGAGTGAATTAATACTAGTAGTAACAGTTGTCTGTCTTATTTTTACTGTAATGTTAAAAACAATCATTATATTTAAAATTCTGTTAGTTTCGCCAATTAACTTTTTCTAAAACATGTTTGTATAATGATTGTAACCACAGTGCAACTCGAATTATCCGTGCCAGTTTTGTTAAGTGAAGTTTTATTTGCCTGAAGACCCATAAAGCTCCCTCAACACTCTGCCGGCATGAAGTGACACCACTGGCCAAATCGCTATATCTCTTTTGTAGTGGACATAATTACAACATTTCCCCCTGGATGATGTTTGTAGGAGCGCGAGCGGCTGTCAGGGGAGCTGAGTTTCCACAACAGAAGGTTCAGATTGTGTTTGGTCATCTCACTTCTATGTGAGTAATCAGCTCTCTCCTCCAGGAGGGTCCATGCTAAACAAGACACCAGCTATTTGTTCTTGAATGCAGTGCAAACAAAGGCCCAGAGGGCTCTCTGCAGCTGAGTAACATCTCCCTCCACCACACCACCAAATGCATCTTGGAAACACAAAACTCCCGGCATACTGTTGGTCCTGGGCCATACTGTTGGGAGCCTACTGTAATACAACATGAATAACAGAAAAACACACATTAAACACACAGCCTGGAATGTGAGTTGCAGTTCACCTGTCCCCTGGTGCAAAGATGCTTTCCTGATGTCTTATCTCGAGTCACCTGCACAGTGGTGGAGCTGCTTTCTACAACTTTAAACATACATACATGCTTCCAGAGCTAGAAACATGTACCTGTAACATCATCATATGTAACTTAACTGTTGCTCCTGACATCCTGCAGGCTTCTCTGCAGCTGTGATGGGTCGGTATTATACTTCAAGCACCTGTAAAAGTCCTCCAAGTCTTGGTGCATTTTCGGGTGTCCACGCTCAGATAGCTGCTTTTGGATGCCAAAGATCTCATAAAAGATTAACATGGACAGAATAATGTCATGATAAGGGATGAACCACAGAACAGAGATGATTGGGGATCTTACACATTTACATCATGTGTTGGGTCAAAACCTACCAGGTAATAACTGGATTTGGGAAGGGGCTTCAGGTACGAGTCATTGTGCTGCAGCTTAGAGAAGGCCAACTTTTTTTTCTTCTGAGCAAAGAAAAAGAAAAGAGAAGTAGGCAGGAAGACAACCAGAGAAGGACAGAGTTGTGGGAATACAGAAACTTAAAGTGAGCCTCCCTTGTTTTCGCGCCTGGGAAACAGAGCGCACAGAACAAATGAGAAGTAAACATGCAGCCACAGGAAGCCATTAACAGTAGCCGGGACCAATTAGGCCCCAGCAGGTGTTCTGGCCTTTGCCTGCCTCACCTCCACGTCTGACAGAGCCTCCATCTTCTGAGGAAACAACGGGTAGTTTTATTTGCTTAGCAATTTGAGGCAAAAGATTCCTACAAAAGGCTTCTAAAGTAATTTATTGCATTCTCTTTTGTCCCCTCCTGCTACTTAAGCGGAAGTCATTACAGAGGACAATTACATCCCCTTCAAAAAGCCTGACTTTTACAGGATAAGAAGATAAGACAGGATCTTGCTACCATTACACCCCCTCTACCCAGGCACCCTCTTTATACACCCAGTCAGGAGAGACACATGAAAGTCAAAATCAAAGTCGCTCACAGTGCAGTTGCCGCAGAAGGATTTTTTTTAACAACAGTAGCAGCAACTGAAATTTACATTTTTCAAAAAGTTACAAAAAATCCATAGAAGTAAAGGAAGACCATAAGCCACTAAGCAGGCATACCTAATTAGGAAATGCCACTTTAGAGTGAAAACAAGGGTGTTCAAGGTGTGCAAATTCAAAACAGTCTAAGCACATGAGGTTTAAAAAGTTAGACATTTATGCTTTTTAGGCTTCCACTGAATCAGCCAACAAAAAAACCCCAAAAACCTGATTTGATCACCATCTGCACTTTAACTAAAGCACAGTTACTAGTTTTAGTCTGGTGAACCGCCCACACAGTGCAGGAAATTCATAAAAAATGTTAACAATAAGGATGCTACCTGAGAGGAAAAAGAGAATGTGAAGGTGATGTGTTTGAAACATGCTGAAGTTAGGTTTTTGCTTCACATCAGAACCTTTTCTAGTCTACAAATGCAAAACTGCAAGGCTCATGCAAATCTCAGAGAGTAGAACTTTGACATGTTTAATGTTGCAATCTGAAAAGAGCAAGGTGCTAGAACAAAATCTCACAGATATGAGGAATCAAGTGGACCTAATTGAAATCAGCCATGAATGAACCCAGCCACTGTTTATCAAATGCAAGTGGTTCTAAAAAAATACACCTTGAGTGTCACAAAGTGCCATAAAATCTACCTTTTCATCCAAATAAGTCACATATTGTCTCCTGTAGGTCTGTTGGTCCTAGAACAAAATATTTTACAAACTGAATTACACATTTTATCCATGAATAAAAAGAAAGAAACAAAACCTATTTTCAATAGCCCGCTATTTCCACTGCGCCTATAAAACACTGCGATAAATTGCTGCTGCTGCTGCTGCTCAGAGTCCCCAAATGGTTCCGATCAATCTTTGTCAGTTGTTTTTCTTTAAATGTAAATTTAAAGGATTTTCTTGGATTGATGCTGCTTGATTTGCAGAGGATCACAGAGCCAAAATGTAAACAAAACAAATAAACAAACAAACAAACAAAAAAAGAACTAGAGACTAAATCAACTTAAAAATAAAACTGAAGGTAAACCAGATTTCACAGTGATGCAGGTAGTGAATATATTATTATATTATATATGTTATATATTATATTATAAGAATATAATCCAACATTATTTTCTTGAAGGGAACGCTTAACTTAAATTTGAAACCATAAATGTTTAATCTCTGCAAATCACGTGCAAGTCACTGTACAAGTTCAGTCATAAGGTTTCAATGATTTAGCCGCTCAGTTGGATTCTCTGACTTTCTTTGCGTCTCATTTCTCTGCTGAAGCTGCAATCTTTGTGAGTGCACCTGGTCTTGGAGCAGTTTAGTGTGGCGGCGATAGAGAGCATCCCTGAGGCGACGCATGTTCATGTAGGCCTCTAGATGGCGCTGGAGAATAAGCAAAGAAAGTGACACAAGTTTAAACAATTAAAGCTGAGACCAGAGTTTTAATTTTGACCTCAGATGTGGACATGTTAAAGAGACCGTGACCATAGACCACTGTTCTCTCACTGCTGTTTTAGTGATATTAAATATCTTGAACATGTTAGCATTATTACGTTCATTTATAACCTGTTCCAGCTGTGTCTGATGCCGAGTCCTGGCCTCTTTCTCTGGGACTGGCCTATCATGGATCGCCTTCCTCCTCCAGAGTGTTGACTTCATTCCCTGCCTATCAACAGTAAAGACCTACTTTAGATGCTGTGGGAGACTGAAGATTAAAAAAGATTTTTTTTTTTTTGGTAATCCCTATCGATTGCCAAGAGCATCCTCCCACACAACATCCTGACATTGTGTTCTTGCAATGCACAGCCAATAAAAAGAAACAAAACCATCTGCTGGAGGAATATGCCCACCTTCACTCCCACTAAGCCTTCATCCTATTCCCTCATCTTCAGCGTGTCTCTAGATAACTCCAAGCAAATCATTGGGCAGCAGTGTCCTTACTTAATCCAGATGATGAATGATGCCTAGCAGATGTTGCACAGGGAGGATTGAGCAACCGATTTCTAATAATGTATCTTAATTCAAATGTACTAAAATCTAGTAAGAGTGCAAAGAGAAAATGTGAAATAAAAAAGAAGTACAAGATGTGGGAGGTGTTACAAAAAAAGTTTGTGACTTTTTGAGCTCTTCTTTGTGTTGCATGCACAAAGCAGATCATTGTAACTCTGTCATGAGGTAGAGAAAAACGTGAAATGCATCCCCATGTACGTTCTTCTTTTATCTTAGTATCATGTGTCTTCATTATGACTTATACAACACAATCCAAAAGAGTTTCCTCTCACTTGTATAATCCTTAAACAAAGATTACAACATGTGTCAGCGTTTATGGGAGGACAGTATATTCTCACATCAAAGTTTTCTTTTTGAGGCCGTCCTGTGTCTGGGAAAAGCCTCAGCCTGGCGGGGCTCACTCCCCTGAATGACCACCCTACTAAAGTTTATGGGCCGACTCGGTTCAGGAAATGTCTGCTTTGTCTTTCCTCACAAAAGCTGCTGGAGACACAGGATTTATCAGTTGTGTTGCCACAGCCTTGCTGTCGCAGCACAGCAAAAGGGACCCGCAGTTCTCTGCTCTCTCTGCTGTGTGCAAAGTGTCAGTGACAGAGTGATAGCAGCGTCCATCTGTGCTCCATGCAGCCATAAATCAGGGCAGGATAATGATACTGCCCTGCTGTAGCACGTCACTCTCCTACACAGTGATCAGAGTACTGCAGTGAGGTGGACAGAAAGCCCTCAGTCTTTCTCTTGTTTTCTCCTAATCCAAAAATAGAAGGATTAGGAAAAAATTGCACAAGAAAAAGAAAATAGTACAATTAGTGGCTACATGTGTAAACAAAGTTTGTGGCAAAGGATGACAGCCCTGTGAGGAATGCCCTACAGCTTGGTCCGGATTTAACAGCCCAGATTAAAAAACAAAAAAAACAAAACACCTCAAAGGTCAGGTTGGAGTGAATGTTTCCACTTTTCTCCAAGCCACCCTTCACAGCTGGTGCCATATCCCACGCCTTCAAATTGTACTTTTCCTCCTGAAAACGAATATTTTAGCAGCTTGACACATAATGATGCAGTTCTTACCCCCAGGACAGACTCACTCATGAATAGGTTGGCTTTCAGGCCCAAAATGAGCCAGCAATGAACACCACAGAGACGAAGGCAAACAAGACCACAATAGAAGTGGCACAATGGAAGAAGATTGCACAACTTTTGGTCACTAAGCCAGTTGATAATATCATTACAGGAACCATGGAGAACCAAACAGCTCTTGGTACACGCTGTATTGGCTCAGCCGTGATCTCAGTCTGCAACAACCAAATCACTTGTGACACTGAGTGGGGACATCTATTCAGGACAAAATGCTTTATTGTAGATGCTTGTTTGTTTACTCAGATGACACAGTTGAGAAAATCTGTAATGTTACATGCTGTACAACAGTATTTACAGTTGTGTATTTGACACTTTGCTCCAGTGTTGATCCAGTCCTGAATAAAATACCTTTAAGAAGAGAAGAGCTGAACAAAAATGGGAAACTGCCACTGCTGATGAGTACGTTATATAAAATACCCGACCCCAACAGGTAATATATCTGTGTAGAGGGAAGAGCGCTTGACTGGTGCAGATCTCTGCACTCCAGTTTTATGGCAAATCTATTGTCAAGGTAATCTTTACTGAAAAGAAGCAAGTCACAAAGAAAGGGTTTATTTCCATTAATAAAGAAAAAGCCTATCAATCAACACTATTACCTGAGGATACCAGTAGAGGTATACGTTTTGAAATGTCTTACCAGCTATTGGCGTGCGAGCCCTCCAGACGAGCTGCAGTGTCTTTAACTTACAACTCTCCTCTGTCCAAGTTGTAATCGAGTTTAAAATGTAGCGCACACTGAGTAAAACTCTGGCTACCAAGTTACAGAGAACAATACAAAAGAAATGAAACCTGCAAACATGAAGCTCCATTCACCTGAAGTTTGAATATGTTTGAGGCCGTGCATGCACAGAAACTGAATTTGTGTTCCTACGCTTGCATTTGAATGTGGTTTGACTTTTGGTTTAATGATCAATGCAATGCAATTTGGGCAGGTGAGGTGAAGTGAATCCACCATAAACTCTAAAAAGAATCAAAGGTCATTTTACGGCTTAAACAATCTGTGACTTAAATGTGCAGTTTGCTGATTTTTTTTCTTCTCTTTTTCTAAAAGCGGTCATGTTCTGTTTTGCCCTGACCTGGCCGACCACCTTTCTTTACCTGAGCAGCATACTTTTAGAATAGTTCACTTCAAACTAGAACTACTTTACAGCAAGTTGTGTAGATATGGCATTTCACTAGATTGTAATACCAGTGTGAAAAGTAAGGTAGTCTGGAGGTAATTTCCTAAAGGGATCGTGCACCTGGGCCCTACAGTGCACCTGTGAACCCCGCTTAAGAGGAAACCTAAGAAGCTTAGGACACTAATGCCCAAATGGCCTCAGGCAGCTACAGTGGTGACAACAAGCCTTTAAAATGCTCGTCTGAAAACTGACCAGAAGTGTGAAAGAAATTGAAATGACCACAAATTAAAAGGAGACAGTTGCATGATTTTTTAAAAAACTGTTTTTTTTTAAACTCACATGGCTTCAATTAATGAACTGAAAAGATATGTGACAGCACAAATATTTAGTAAACATTAAATACTGTGAAGGATATAACCCTCTGATAAGAGGAAAAAATAAACAATTCAGTGTGGTTTCAGGAGCAGAGGCAAAAAGCCCTGTTGCTGACAGTTTATTGTTCTCCCACACAAAGGAGCGACTGCGCGTCTTTTTACGCAGGCCGCCTCTGCCAATCCACAGGCGCCTCGCTGAAAAATCAGAAACCATGTGCAAAGGACAAGAATTTAAAGGTATTTAACTAAAACTTAAAAAATAAAATGATCAGGCATCAAACTCGCAAATATCCCTGTGAATCATAAGCCCTGCTGGATGCTTTTAAAATCTTATTTTTGATGAGGCATGTAAGTGACTCTCTCTTGACCTCTTATTGTTTCGATTGAACTTCCTCATCTCATTCGTTCTCTTAAATAAGTGACATTTTTTAAAAGGTACTGACATTTATTTTGTGTCCCTTGAACAAACTGACATTCATCTGGAGACAAGTGGGTTTCCCCCCTTTAACGTGTACTTGACAGGGCTCACAGTCAGGATGCCTGCGCAACAGATCACCATCAGGTGCACATTGTTCACGTTATTCACGAGTCCATCGCACACCGAGTCCTAGTTTAAAAAGGTGACATCAAACGCCAGGTGTCAACAGCCTTTTAGGTGCGGAAGTGCGGAAAGTTTGTCGACTTTTCCCAAAGCAGCGGCATTCTCGACCCCTTTTAGCCACTCTTTGCATTTCCTTACAACAGTCTCATCCACATCTCCATCCTCTTCTTCATACTCCACATCATCGTACTTGTATTGGTCATTCAGCAGAGATATTTTAACGATGGCGGTGATGTCCTGCTCCGCGCCCTCCGCCTTGGCGGCGGGAGCGCAGCCCTTGGATCCTCCGTGCGCCTTTTTGGATGGAAAAACTCGCCGGTGGCGAAAATCAGTGGCGGCGCAACACTTTTGTTGCTTTGCCATCATTTGTTTTTCTAAATTCCGTTTTTGGATAACAAGAATGGCTTCAGGAGTGAGACTGAGTGTAAACTGGATCTCCTTCTTCCCTTCCTCTTTTCCACTGAGTTGTCTCGTGGAGTCCATGGAGCTGGAGCGCCTGACTCCTTCGGGTAAATCCTGAGGTTTGGGCACCGCCAACCAGGAGTGTTTTCCCAGGGTCCCTTGCCCGGCACCCGGCTTCTGAGTGGGGCTTTTATTTTTCTCTTGCTGGGGTTTTCGTCCTAAGTTCCTTAAATTCGCCGATGCCCATGATGTGGGCTGCTTCTCCTTATCCGACCCCCCTCTCTCTCCGCAAGATTTGCTAGTTTGCTCAGTCTGAGGAGGCACTCCGTTGGCTTTCTTTTTTCCGAATAGATCCCTGCCAGGCGACGAGATCCGCTGGTGGAGGCTGATGGGTGGAAAAGGCATCGTTGTGGATGGAAGTGATCAGGATATAAAAGCGTGCAAATTTATTCTGAGTGCAGAAGAGGAAGCCCTGCACAAAGCGACGGCCGGCGCTCTGCGGTCATAATCCAGCTGAGAGGCGGAGGGCTGCGGTGCACCTGTTGTCCGTGCAGACTGGAGTTCAACTGGTTCATACGAGGCAGCCTGGCTGCTTTAAGCAGGAGCCGACAGGAAGGCGTGGCGAGAAGAAGCACCAAACAAAGCCACGAAAAAACCTGATGATGTCATTTCATAATTTCCAACAACTTCCTCAAACGATGAGCCACATCCACCTCGAGTCCTCCCCATCTCCTGTCACAGCGCCTCTCTGCTGTCCTACTCATCACGAATTGTTTAGGAGATAATCAACCTGAAAACTATGAGCCATGATATTTTTTCCTCAAAATTGATGTGAACTGCAGCTTTAGATGGAGATACCTGGATATGAAAAAAACAGCCGTATAATTGAGGCCTATATTCAGTATACAGAAAACTTACTATGTGATTTATTTACTAATGAAGACAAGCTATTCAACAACTTAGTCATAAACACAAGTACAATTTAGTCCTTGAACTCACATCACAGGCGCAATGGCATGCGCTTTTATTTTATCCTTTCAGTAATATAATCTCAAATGTCAATTATGGGATGTGCATCGATGGCCAGCTTTGTTACTCCAGCCATGTGGACTATGAGTGCATCTACGGGGATACACAAATAATCTGCACTATTGACTTTTCTTTGTCCTTCTTTGCTTTCTGCCAGGCAGAAATCAATGTGCCCTTTTCCCAATCTGCAGGTATTAAACGATTTTTTTTTACTGAAACATTTTGCCTTTGAGTAATGCAACAGATGTAGCTGCTCTGGCGATGATGAAATACATTTCAATACCTGTGCATGTGTGTTTAACCAAAAATTAAACAGACTTTTTGAATCAAAAAATTAGGCAGCTAATACCACAACACAGGCCAAGTTATTTATTCATCTTTGCAAGACAATTTAGATCATTAAGCTGAAGTAGAGACACAGACTTGTTTAATTTCAGTGCTTATTGAGGCATGATCCCTGCTCTCTGACATAACAGATTAGACATAATAAAGAAGAAACAGTTGGGACACTAACAGATTGCTGGGATCAGGGTCCTTCCCATTCATCTTCAAACTTTGGTGTAATCCAAAAACAGCCGCTACAGAAAAAACAGTCAGAAACAAACAACAACCCCTCTCATTTCAAAGAACTCTTTTTATCCCCAAGATTACTTTGCTGGCTCTTTGCTAAGTTAGATGAACAACAAGTACTGAGGGGAGATTTTGCCCATGCTAATCCAACAACACACACACACACACACACACACACGTGTCTAATATCTATACAGACACATAGAGACGAATAAAGAAATGGAATTATTTCATCAGATGAAGCAATAAATTTAAAAAAAAAAAAAAAACCCACGATGCATGTTCTGGAGCAAAATTCTGCAGTGAATAGAGCACATTTTATCGTAAATCCAAATATGGTGATAGAATTAAGACTGTTGGCCCAAGGAGCCCTTAAAGAGGAAGAAAAAGAAATACACCTTCTTGTCAGTATGATGTGAACATCTGCACCACAAATGGGGGTAGACAGAGGTTATGAGTCTCTCTGAGGAGGTTGTCATGACAACCACACCCTCAAAGGCTACGCCATCAGGCTGAAGCAGTACAGGGGAACGCAATGCCCGCTACACTGGGTTATTAGGTCACGTAAAAATCACAATGCTCAGAAAAGCATAATTAACTGGGTCACTGCTACATCTGGCAGGAAATCAACCTAAAACATGGAGAAGTGTCATTTGATGAGGGGGGGGGGCTGGTGAGTTTAAATATACACTGATGACTGACTGCTTTTTAAATCTGTTTAGCTGAAGAAAATCATCATTAGCGCATCATCAGTGAAGCAGTGACACAATTGCCAAAGGAAAAATATATAAACATGGAATAGCATCAGAGAGCTTCTTGATACATCAGTGTTCACACACACACACACACACACACACACACACACGAGACGATGCTCAATGCTCTGATAATGTTTGCATGTAAGGAAGCCAGATGACAATAAATTTGTATACTGCTCAAGATGCAAATTAAACACTTGGTTTATATTTGAGCTACTCTTTTCCTGCTGCATATAATTAGAAGGCACTTTTGATGTATATAACTTTGTATATGAGTCAATTTTTCAGCACTTAAATGGTATAAATACACTCAGAAAATACAGGAGTATCTTCAAATATATTAAGCAATATGCACCCATTACTCTCACATCAAAAGCAAAAGACTGACACCTGTTATCTGATGAGAGTTGCAGACTTTTTGCGAGACTTAAAAAGCAAGAATTCACAGTATGATAGCAATAATAAAAATTTGGAAATATAGTGTATATACAGTTTCATGTATATTTTACAAAGCCTTCTTTTTTTTGCATTTGCATATCAGGACAAATCTTGATAGGACTCTGTAGTCTGCAGTGTCCTAACTCAGACAGGTTGTGAAGCACTTGATCACAGCATCCCTGTAACAAGAAATGAAAGGAATAAATAAATACAGCAGAGACAAAATTCTGCCATGTGTACAGAACTAAAAGTGACAATACATCTTTTTACAATGATCTGAGTGGGGCTCGTCACGAATAAGTGAGTGCATTTTGGCGGGAAAGCACCACATCCTCAGAGTGATGGGGGCTCCCTTTCTTCAGGTACACTGAGTCTAAGGATGATGCAATGTGAACAATCACCATGGCGACCATGGATCGTTGCCTACTCTATTTCCTTTCACACAGTTTGTTCTTGCCATCAGTGGTTGCTATGCAGACTTTGCCTGCAGACATGGATGAAATTGGA
>VUQK01006139.1:10494-29788 GCA_015106715.1 Bujurquina vittata | reverse complement strand
ATTTTTTTTTTTTTTTTTTTTTTTTTTTTTTTTTTTTTTGTTGCTTTGTCGCCACCCAGTGGATATCTCACGACAGGGCAAAAACACGGAGCATTGTCAGCCCCACCAGGGAGGCTGCGGCTACGTCCTCACCATGTTTGGTCCTTTCACCAGCTTATGTTACGCAAAGAGTGCTTGGAATTAAGTCCACCAATAACTTTAGCATTGAGATCTCCAATCTCATTGTACATTCTGTATAATATAATGAGTTGTTAAGCGAGGACATTTTAAAAAAAATGCCGCTGATTTGTATTTAACTGCTTTCCGACACTTTTCACAGACGAAAATCCAGCAGAAATTTTGTCTATACAAAAGGAGTTTAAAACATAAGGCATGTCAATTACACAAAAGTTCACGAATGCCTCGTTTTTACGCACAGTTTTCACCAGTCATCTAGATAACTTCCGTGTTTCCAGTTTCAGCATGCAGTCTTTCAGCACAACGAGTTAAAACATTTTGTGTTTCAAGGCTATATAACGTTGCCTTGCCTTTATCAGCAACAGGCCTATAACAGGCGCCAAGCAAGTTACAGCTATGGGAGGCTTCTGCCTTTGGGTCACACTGTTCTCCTGAGGGACACAGCCATTGACTTGGACCTTTATGTGTATGCCAAAAGAAATCTTCATTTTAACTATCCTAAAATACACCCCAATTATAGACACAAGGGTCAGCAAACTCAGCAATAAGGAGAAAGTGGCTCTGAAAGCATCCAATCACAGCAAACTCATTGCCAGTGGAGGAAGATGTTGATGGTAATTGAACATCAAAGGTTATTGCCCCTTGAATGTTTGCTGTTTATTTTCAGATGCTCTCCCATTACGCCAGTATAGTCCACATCTTTAACGATACGCCGTCACAATGATGTGCGTATGTTCTTTTAAGTAACTTCAATACAACAAATGATTGTGTTTACAAGCAGATGTGCTCACTGAAAACGTATAAATCCGGTTATAAAGTATTCAGTCTTTAAAGCATTCTGCGCTCTGTGTTTTAAGGTGGATTAAACACGCAGTCATGCCTACATTTTACTTACTTGAATGAATAGGCTAGAATTAATAATGAATCCCCTAAAAAAAATCTTTACAGCGCTCATCTTTGCGATCACGTGTCGCTTGCCTTTTAGGATGCTTATAACAACTCTTTGCAACACAAGAGCCACTTGATAAGAAGCTGGAGGTCAGGTAGCTGAGATTTCCCAAAGCGCGATCAAGGGAACGCAATCTGTTGTAGCTGAAGGGACGTTCACTGGACATCCCAGCCTCTGCCAAGTTTTCCGCAAACCAGCAACGATGCGGACGTCGCCGTCAGTATTCGTGCTCCTGTCCGTCTCATTCTTCTGTGGATGCAGGAGTTTTGTGTGCCCGAGGATCTGCCGCTGTTTCTCCAACACGATCAGGTGCAACAATATAACACAAGGGTCTGCTCCAGTGATGGACCACAGGGATAAGCGATTGTAAGTTGGCCACCTGTGGAATAATGCACGTACAGGATGGATGCTTTTTTTTAAGGCAGCTAATTCATGTGATAAAGCCAAGGTTGTTCTGCGCGTTTTTACGCACGGCGCTAAGATCCCTGCTGAAACCTCTCTCCTGTTTAGGCTGCATGTAGAATGTGGGATCCAGTTCTGGTCGAGTGGCTTTTTTGCATTTTTGATTTTAGGACAGCTGTTTGTAGAGCTCTCGCATTCCACAGTGATTATCAGTACTGTGATAGGAATTATTAGGTATGAAAATGTTTGTGAAGCTATAGTTTTGGCACTCTTAATGTAATCTAAATCATTTTTACACAAACATTATTCAAACACTTCAACCAATTCCCCCAAATGCTAAAAGAATTTATAATTCCTCATTTTTTCACATTTTGTTTTGTCCTCATCTTTAAGCATGGAGGCTATTTGCGTGTTTCTAATTCAGTAGTGTGCTAACAAATGGTTGCTTCATTTAAAAAAGCAGCATGAAGTACACACCTGCTCTGTCAGTAGTACTTTGTGCACATGGCTTGTTATAGATAAAACAAAAGTCAGCTGTGCTCTAGTTCTTCTGTCCCTGTGAGAACTTTTTCTGTTTGAAATTCAGACCCCTTTTTAGGCCTCATAATATTGGAAGAAAACGTGGACAGACCCACATTTAAAAAACAAACAAACCATGGTCTCTTGCATGTACCCTACCAAGCATAATTACCCATGAAGCAAATGTCAAGTTGCTTTCACACAGTGCCAGTACACCTCTGGATTTGTATGGTTTTCTGGGCATCACTGCTCACATGTTGACTTCACCAAACTGTCAAAAGCCTTGGAGGTGGGTAATCTTGACCTCACACAACACACAACACCATGACTCTTTTCTGATAAGTGTTTGTGAACACCAAGGTTGGCAGCTTTGTGTGTTTATCAGATGCAACCAGGACCTCTACACATTCAATCTAAGAACTTTCTGTTCTGCCAACTTACAATTTCTATTTGTTTATAAGACTTATATTATCTGGCAGCCTTGTCATCTGCATATGTGAAAATGTTGCTCATTAGTAGGGAGGGAACTGAGACAGGCTGTAAGCTAAACCTTGGAAAGTTTCATTCAGATTGAACTTACCTTTTTGTTACAGTGCCTCAGATCATTTTAAGATGTCACTACTTATATATTAGATCATTAAACTGTCCTCCCAATCTGCTTTTTCAGGTTTCTTTATCACCTGTCTTTGCAAACAATTTCAAGCCATTCCTTTGAAGGTTTGAAAGGAGTCCAGAGGATGTACGTATCACATTTCTTCTGCTGACAAACTCAGACTCAATTGTGCGACTGCTTAAGTGAGGAACAATATGAAAATTGAGAATACATGAAGATTTGGGTATTGAATAACAGAAATAATTTTTAACACTGGCTCTGTGTCATTTTTGTGCCATGTGCTGTTTAAAAGCACTGTGTTTATGATGAACAGCAGTCTGAAAGTGTGATGGTAAACGTCTCAGTGATATTTGTTTTTCTGCACACAGAGAGATTACACAAAGTGTAACCCTGAAAACCATTGAGATGTTAGCATTTAACAACCTCCTCAGCCTCTCTGAAATGTAAGTCTCCTCTGTGATTCTCCCAGTCATGATTACTGCAGTGCACCCCTTTAAGGACTGCATGTTACTTTGCAGCTCCATCCAGAACACAAGGAGTCTGATGCACATTGACAGAAGAGCATTTAACAACCTCCCCAAACTTCGATACTTGTGAGACAACTCAAGATTTATTATTTCAATTTTCTTCTCTTCTCTCTTTTTTTCTTTTTAAAATATCAAATTGCCTGACTTACAGCAAACATTGTCATTTCCCCCCTCTTTGGTTTATATTAAAAGTCCTCAAACATGTTACGCAGCGACACCTTCATTTGCTCTTTTTATTAACAGGAGCATATCAAATACTGGTATTGCAGCTTTTCCTGATGTTACCTCAATCAATTCACTTGAATCTGAGTTCATCTTGTAAGTAAAATCTGTTACAACTAAATGCAAATCATCAGCGTCACTGCAGAGCACTTTGGTTTTTTGCAGTTAAAATTCTATCTTGAACTTTTCTATTTTTGCAGGGACATATGTGACAACCTCTACCTACTAGAAATACCTTCAAACGCTTTCATTAGAATGACAAAGGAATATGTTACGATGTGAGTGTTGCCACAGAAATTGCACTGTCAGTTTCAAATATGTATTTTTTGAATGAAAAAGCAATGCATAAAATTTGAAGATAAAAATGTTTTTCTCACATTTGCAGGAACCTGTATAACAACGGCATAAGAAAAATACACGAGCATGCCTTCAATGGAACAAAGATAGATAAGCTGTATTTGCGTTGTTTTCAATTTGCTGCATTATGTCTTTTCTGGGGGGGATTTTTCTATTTGAAGTTAAAGTTTTGGTCTTTCTGGTCTGTTCAGGGTATTAAAGAATAATCGAAACCTTAGAGTGATCCACAGAGATGCTTTCACAGGAGCCACGGGCCCTGGAGTCTTGTAAGTTCTTATTTGTATACCCCTAAAAGTCACTTTGTGCTAAATTTATTTTGATTTATTGAAGGAAGCTAAAAGGAAAAACCCAGCTAGGGTTTGTGTGTGTGTGTGTGTGTGTGTGTGTGTGGGGGGGGGGGGGGGGGGGGGGGGGGGGGGGGTGTCCTTACATGCTGGTCCAAAGCTGGGATGGATGGGAATTCATCAGGATGGGCATCCAGTGTAAAAGCTTTTCCTAATCAAATATATGAATTTTCAAGAGGACAAGAGAGGTGAAGAAGAGCATGCAGAAAGGGTGGTAATGGTGTGGGGTGGGGGGCAGAAGGATAGCAAAAGTGAAAGGGAAGGCTTACAAGATAGTAGTGTGACCTGCTATGATGAATGGTTTGGAGATGGCGATGGTGGCACTGAAAAGGACAGGAGGCTGAGCTGGAGGTGGTGGAGCTGAAGACTGGACATGGGCTTGCTTTCCTGAATTGCTTTTATGTCCTTCATACTTTTCATATAATCCTAAGTTGTTTTCCTAAGATATCAAACAAAGAATGGACCGAAGCTCAGCTGAGTGAGCCGGGTTGGAGAAACAGTAACAGTCTCATAAACACTGGTCTCTAAGGTGGTGTAAAAACACCACAGTGGTCACAAAGAGGCCTTCACATCATATTATCTGTTTTCTTCACAGGGATGTTTCGGCAACAGCGCTCACAAAGCTGCCATCACGGGGACTGGAGTCAGTTCTGGTGTTGTTAGCTCAGTCTGCCTATGCCTTGAAGAGTCTGCCTCCTCTGCAGGGACTGTGGAGTCTGCGAGAGGCTCATCTCACCTACAACAGCCACTGCTGTGCACTGCTGAACTGGAACACACACAGGTAATTTAACTATGCATTTTAAAAGCTAAGCTCTGTCCTGTGACTGTTTCCGTATTCCCTCACTCCCTCATGAGTTTAAGCACACCAAAACCAGAATCCCTTTCACAGAGCTTACTAACTTGCTTGTTTATTAGGCAACAGTGGATTTTATCGTAAACATCTGTACCAAATATGCCACGCAATACCGGTCCAATAAAATTCAATCAACAGTGGTGACACATTCTGAGTGAGCCTTTATGTCCTTACTTTCCTCCAGAGACTTACCAATGAATCCTGCATGGAATAATAGCTCTACATCTTGTGATGAGGCCAATCCAACAGGGAGGTAAACCATTTGATTTAGCTGGATTTATCTGTCATAAATCTCCTGTTTGTTATATTAAATTTTGCACCTTATTGGAATCACTTTACAAGTCTGTTGGAAATATGTTTGACTCCTAGCTTACTTTAATTTATTTGCTTTACTTATCTCAAGACATCTTACTTCTGAACTCGTAATTTAAAGATCAACTAATCAGAAAAATCTATTTTTTTTTTTTAAAAATGCAAATCTCCTTCAAAAGCAGGGTTCAACAGGTAATTGGAGCAGACGCATCTCAACTTGTGGGCGTGCCATATTTCTCAGAAGGTGACCTGTTTGCTGAGGATGACAGCTATGGAGATGTGAATTTCCACTATCCCGAACTGAACCTCTGTCAGACCAGCCCCACACTGGTTTGCACACCTGAGGCAGATGCTTTCAACCCCTGTGAGGACCTTGCAGGTTTCAGTTTTCTCAGAGTGGCTATTTGGTTCATCAATTTACTGGCTATCACGGGCAACCTGACGGTGCTCCTGGTCTTCTTTAGTAGCCGGAACAAGCTGACAGTACCTCGTTTCCTCATGTGCCACCTGGCTTTTGCAGACCTTTGCATTGGGGTCTACCTTCTGATGATAGCTACCGTAGACTTGAGAACTCGTGGTAGCTACAGTCAGCATGCCATTGAATGGCAGACAGGACCTGGCTGTAGCGCTGCAGGCTTCCTGTCTGTTTTTGGTGGTGAGCTCTCAGTTTACACACTTTCCACCATTACGCTGGAGCGCTGGCACACCATCACCAACGCTATGCAGGTAGAGCGCCACCTGGTTCTTATGCAAGCAGCGGGTATAATGTCAGTAGGTTGGCTCATCTGTCTGGGGATGGGAATACTGCCTTTAATTGGTGTGAGTAGCTACACCAAAGTGAGCATGTGCTTACCCATGGACATAGAGACTCCTCTGGCTCAGGCTTTCATCATAATTATCCTGCTCCTCAACGTGGGCGCCTTCATTGTCGTTTGTGTTTGTTATGTGCTGATCCACCTGGCTGTAAAAAACCCTGACTTACCCAGAAGAAGCGCTGACACCAGGATTGCACAGCGCATGGCTGTACTCATCTTCACTGATTTTCTGTGCATGGCGCCCATCTCCTTCTTTGCCATCTCTGCTGCCTTCAAGTTTCCCCTCATCACAGTTACCAACTCCAAGATTTTATTGGTCCTCTTTTTTCCTATCAATTCCTGTGCCAATCCCTTCCTCTATGCTATCTTCACTAAAGCTTTCAGAAAGGATGCCTATAAGCTCATGAGTACCATGGGCTGCTGTAAAAACAAGGCCTCTCATATAGAAAGGAAATAGAAAAAATGCCCAAAGATTTTCAATTGCAACAAATGGTAAATGTTTGCATTTTATATATAAGCTATATAGGATTATACTATGATTGACTCATGAGAGTAGTCCCCTCCATCACCTTGTTTACTTCATATGTAGTTCATATAATTATGTTGCATGAGAAACAAGCAAAATGAGCACCTTTGATGAGTCCTGTGAATCATGCAATACATACACAGTTAAAGTCCATAAATAGTTTGATAAAAACTTTTTTTAGGAATTACAGACAGTTTTATAAACAGTCCTCCATATTCAGAGGCTCAAAAATAATTGGTCAGTTGATTTAATTTGTATTTTATAGCTTTTCTTTGTAATTTTAAATACGAGGCTTACAGATGTCTGTGCAAGTGAAGGAGGCCATCATTAAATCGAATAAACAAACAAAATAAACCTATCAGTGTTATGGTATGGGTATATATGGCTGCCAGTGGAACTGGGCTATTAGTAGCAGCAGGATGAGTTCTGAAGTTCACAGGGCTCCACTCTGTGATCAGATTCAGACAATACTGCAAAGCTGATAGACAGCACTTCACTGTGCAAATAGATAATGACCCAAAGCAAACTGCAAAAACAACCAGAGTTTCTCAAGGCAAAGAGATGGAATATTCTTCAATGGCCGACTCAGCTTTTCAGTCAGTGAAGACAAAACTGAGCACAGAGAGGACCACAAACATGCAGCAACTGAAGGCAGCTGCAGAGCATGTCACAGGAGGAATATCAGCATTTGGTGATGTCCATGGCTTCTAGACTTCAGGCAGTCACTGACTGCAAAGGATTTTCATCCCAGTATTAACAGCCTTTGTATTTTAAATCATGTTAGTTTGTCCAATTAATTTTGAGCCACTGGTGTTCAGAGGCAAAACTACAACATCTGTGTCTTTGTCTAACAAATTAATGACCTTACTGTAAAAAATAAACACTGACTTTAATTTTTTTTTTATTCTGTCCCTTTTTCATATCTGGACTGCATGAAGACATATTGATGTGTGATTAAAGGATCCCACACAGAATCAGAATCAGAAAGGAGTTCATTCAGGAGATCATCATGGCGCTGATGCACATTTGGAGCTGGTCATATTATTTTTGTGATCACACAGTATAAGCAATCATGAATTTGCATGCTGGGAAGACCCCAAATAACTGAAAGGTATTCGGTAGGTGATATCTTTAAACTCACTACATTAGTGTTTTCCAGAGTTCAAATGTAACTGCTAAAGTGCACCTAAAATCCAGCAGTAACTATGGAGTGTGCTTGTAAAGATCCTATAAGATGACTGAAGGCTCCACAGCAGCTTCTAAATGTGGTGAGACTGTCAGAAAGACAGGATTTGCTTGGTCTGTCTGTATTTTTGATTGTGGAAGCTCAGTAGCAAAGGTGACCACACAGTGGAGTCGTTTGACGGATTACTCTGCACTTCAGCTTTAGTTTTATTTTTTAGTTTTTGTTGTTTTGTTTTTGTTTGTTTTTTTACTCTAAATAATAAACAGCGTGACTGATGTGCTACTCTGTAGGCTACATATTTTTTTTGTTGCAAGGAAGCAGATTACTTACAAACTGGTTCAACAGAAATGAAGAAAATAAGAGAAGAAAGGAAAATATTAGAAAATATCAGGAGTGGTGTTGAGTGATTTTCAGCTGCCGTGTTTCCCGTAAACAGCATCATCCTCATGTTTTATACTGTCGCTGGTATTTCCACACTCGGTCCGCCTTCGTGGGATCCCGCCTGTGACGTCACTGACTGATCTGTTTCTTCCTCCCCTTCAGCTACGTGGTGTTGTGTATGCAACTATTTACACAAGCCGCACTGAAGCCACTCTGGTGGGTGATGTTAGCTATTGTCGCGGCTGAATTGTGCGTTTCGGCGCAATCCCGTCGTATTTAAAACGTTTTCGGGCTGCTGTGGGACAGAAAGCAGCACTTTAGGATCTTCGGACTGGTCATGGCAAAGAAATCCGCAAAACTCGGCTGGGTAGTTTTTATTTTTTTAACTATAACAATATTCGCGTGGAGTCCGATCAGCGGTAAGTTGTTGTTGTTGTTGTTGTTGTTATTTTTTTTAAGTCTGTGTTTTCTTGCACTCACTCCCCCCACTTTAGGAGCGCTCCCTAAAGCAGGCTCCGAGTCTCCTATCGCAGCATTCCTCTGCAGGACCGACCGCAGCTGGGAAAGATTTACATAGTTTTCTATCAGTCGTTGGAAAACCTGGAAGATTTCTGTCCAGTACTTTATCTTATGCTGCATTTTTTTAAAAGTCATAAAATTTGCCTGTAGCTATAAACAGAATGGCAGTGAGAGCGTCTCAGGATAGGTATAATTAATTAATTAATTAATTAATTAATTACTGTCGTAATTTGGTGCTATCAATTAATCAATTATTTGAAAAACAGCACTTTTTACTTTTAAAATGTAAACTATATTTTATTACTATATGTCAAACCACGTGCACAGCGGTCTTAAATGGGATCTTTTCTGTAAAATCAATGCCATATTTTTATCAACTATATTTATGTTTTTACATTTATTCATTATAACGTAACCTAACGTGTCCCTTTATAAATAGCTCAACCTTCCAGGAGCCGGCCACCCCGAACCCCAGAGCCTCTTGTGATACCTCGCCATGTTCCTAGGATGTATCTGAGCCCAGAAGAGCTCAGACAACTGCGCTTCAAGCCCACCATAGGCTCCATTCAGCTGTCAGATGGCCATAAAGCCATACTGAACTGTTCCATTGACATTCCTGATACCAGACTGGACCCTGCCATCCTCTGGGTGAAGGATGGTAAGGACCTGTCTGCAAACATCCAGGTGGGGCTGAATGAGCTCAAGTCCATAGCAGATGGGGTCTTAACTCTCCTCTCCACTGTCATGTACGTATCAAAAGAAGGTGAAATGTGGGGAGGGGGTAAAATAATATATGAGAGGTTAAATACACAAAATGATGTGCTTGTATGTATTATATATTACAGCATTAAACATGTGCAGAGAGCGGATGCTGGAGAGTATCGATGCCGACTGAGTATCAGCAACATGTTGGTAGAGTCTGATCCGATCAGTATTAGAGTAGAAGGTGAGTTTTAATATGATAGCAGAATTTAGAGTTTCTTTGTCCACATGTTTTGCAGTTCTTTCACACTTATTTAATGCAACTCAGGTCTTCCAACATTTGTCAAGCAACCAGAGGACAAGAACGTAACAAGAAACACACCTTTCACCCTGTCATGTGAGGCGGTGGGGCCCCCAAGCCCCGTTCATATCCGCTGGTACCGTGATGGGTCAGCTTATCCTGAGGTTTACAACTCTCCCAGCAACTTCTCTGTGGCAGGTGAGACTTACAAATCAAATTGTCTTTATCTCTTTATCACAGCGTCACACACACAGTGTTTCACAGTGATTAGTCTTTTAAGACTTCCTTCTTTTTGCCTGTTCCTCTTGATGGGTCATTTCTTACTTTCTTGGAGGAATGAATGTCCAGTGTACATATGACTCTGCATATTAAGTCTGCGTGACAGCTTAAGTGAGACAGAAAGAGGCTGAAGATGTGCTTTGTGGTTTGTCACGCCAGTACTTTGTTCTTTCCTCTGCCTTTCTTGTAATTTATAAGAGTAAAAGTGCTACAGCTTCTTAAACAAATTAACTGTTTTTACTTTGATTAACTTTTGTTTCTAAGAGTGGAAGCATTCATCAACAGCGATAATGAGGCATTTGACTCTTTGACGGTTACAAAGTATAGAGTTGGTCTTACATAGCTTTGTTTGTAGTTTCTATTCTGCCTCATCTCTGCTGCCTCAGCATCTGCACCTTGCTTACTGCAGTGAGATTTGTCACCATGTCCTGTGTCACTTGGGCTGTCTGCTGCACTGCTGAATGGTTAACAGCGGTCATTCATGCACGGTTGGTGTGCATTTGCAACAATGCTCTGCTGACTGTATCGTGAATACAATGCAACGCTGGAGAAAGCGCTAAATTTGCTGTAAGCCTCAGTTAAGCGGTAGTTCGGCACAGAGAGACATGTGCTTATTCACAGCAAACACCTGGAGCCAGCAGCTGATTAGACTAGTTTAGCATTAAGACTATAAAATTTCCCCGAGATTCCACCTGTGATGAGCTCATTTGACCTTTGAAAGCAATGGGCAATAATGGCAACAGTTTAACTATGATAGCAGCAATGGTTTCCTTGATGATGTTTAATTTTTGTACTTTAGCCAACAAGCCACGAGACATGCTGCATTTTAATTTTTGTGTGCATAAACAAAATTTGTGTAATTTTGTAATTTCAGTTAGGCCCATAATTTGTTGGACAAAGACACACTTTTTGTAGTTTTGCCTCTGTACACCACCACCGTGTAATTTAAAATCAATTTTGAGGTGACTGAAGTGCAGACTTAAGGCTGTAGGTTTTACAAAAAAATGTACTGATTGATTATGAATTAAAGCCATTTTTAAACAGTCTATTTTTAGCTTCAGTTCCTGATTGTTTGTGGGTCTCCCCGCAGTCAGTTTTGCCTTCACTAACTGAAAAGGATGACCTATTGGGTTGAGATCAGGCTTTGGGTCATTATCCACTTGCACTGTGAAGCGCTGTTTGATTTATCATGTGGCATTTGTCTGAGTCTGAACAGAGAGTATAGCGCTTCAGAATTCATCCTGTTACTTCTATCAGCAATAAATTCATCAATAAACACTAGTTACCCAGTTCCAATTGCAGCCATGCATGCCCACATCATAACATTATCTCCACCGTGTTGGCTAGATATTGTGTTATGCTTTGGATCATGAGCTGTTTCTTTCCTTCTTCATGTTTTTCTCTTCCCGTTCTCTTCTTTTCAGAGCTCTGCAGCTTCTTTTAGATGTTTACTGGCAAAGTCTAATTTGGCCTTCTTGTTTTGGAGTGTAATCAGGGCTTTGCAGGTCATTGTAAACTCTCTGTATTTACATTTATGAAGGCATCTTATGACTGTAGAATGTGATAATAATATGTCTTCCTCTTTGAGAGTGTTCTTGACTTGGATAGATGTTATGAAGTTGTTTTTCTTACCCACAGAAATAATTCTGTCATCATGCAATTCTGTGGTCTTTCAGGCCTTTTGGTGGTGCTGAGCTGGTCAGTGCATTACTTCTTCAGGTTGTTGATTTAGCCTCTCAAAATGTCTTTATTTTCTCTCTGATAGGTTTATTTTGTTTCACCAGCCTAATGACAGCTTCAATCACTTTCAGCCTCATATTACTGTGTAATTTTGTCATTTTGTCTTAAAAAAATTATAACAGTTGTCAGAATAGAGTGCTGACCAATTTTTCGATTATTTAGTTGTCATGCTTTTTTTCATTATTATACTGAATGTCAACGTCCAGTAAAGAGTACAGAAATTATACAGAATTTTATAAATACTGGAATAATTTTTAAACCGTATTTTAAAACTGGACTCTCCCTTTATGACCTCAAGTTCATGATCTTTTCTCTCTGCTTGAAAGCTAATATTTGTTATTACAAGTGTAACCTTTGCTTTGTATGCCCTAACCCTTCATTTTGACTTCGCCATGGGCTAAACACCCGTGCTGTAGCCAGTGAGTAGCGATACAGCCAAAAGCTGAGGGGGTTAAAGGTTCAGCGCTGTGCTTTGGTTCAGCATGTGCAATAGCCCTGGCAGTAAAGGGAAGTGGGGGGAGCTGCACAGGGAGCCTGTTCGGGGGTTGGCTCTGGGTATAAAGACCTTATTCACAGGACAGCCCCACTACCCAGCAGGGAGGGGCTGGACACTGAGGCTGGTGGGCTGCAGGCTGCCAGAGTTCTGTGCAGGACCAAATATTGCCACAACAGAACCATGCAAGTCCACATCTCTGTGCATTCATCTGATGCATACTGTGAATCTTGCCTCGCTATATGTGAGACTCTACGATACAATCACAGTGCTTTTGTTGGTAAATTGTGGTAAATTATTGCTAGTTGTATTTAAAGAAAGATTAAATCTTGCTAATAAAAATCAGTATGCTCCTAAACAGATTTTTATTTAGTCTAACATGTAGTCAGGCTCAGCAGCAAAGAAGCTGCCCAAGATTCATTCTCTGGTGTAAAGGGAGCAGAAACAGGTTTATCACTTCAGCTTAAAAAAAACTAAAGGAGCAAATCTGGCACACAAAGTAATAATAAGTGAAATGTTGTTGGCTTAGTTGCAGTCTGGCAGAGTAGTTTTTGGCTATATTTACCCTCTGAGCAGAAAGTGGAAAAATAACAGACATCTCATACAGCTCAGTAGGCTGCAGCAACGTGAAACCTGATGTTAGAGGTTGCAAAAGCCACACTGCAAGACTTATGCGATGCATTTTAGTTGCTCCATCCCACTCATAAATTTCCGTTTCCGTTTGAATTAATACTTTTTGTTTTATTTCCAAGTTGAGTAAAAGCAGAAATGATGATTCTTCACCTTTTTAATCAGTTCCCTTTTCTAACAAATACACAAACAATTCTTGACCTTAAATTCATATTTGGTTGGCACATTTATGAAAACACTCTTGCTGTGTAATCCCCTACTTTTTTAATTGTATTTTCATATGTAGAAATCAAACCATAATGGTTCCATATGGTCAGTGTGGACAGCAAGCACGTGTTGTTTTGAACTTGCTTTGTTCCCACTATACTGCTATTGTCTGTTTTCCATGCAGTTGGCAGTGATGCGTGTGGTAATTAGATTTGCACATTTCAATGCAAATGTAACTTTAACAGTTATTGATTATTCAATCCAACCTAAGTGAGTCTCTCTATCCTTTATACATAAATCCACTGTAACCTGTGTTCAGGTGGTAAGTGAGCATTTACCCTGAGCATTACGAAGGGAAACTATTAAGGTAAAGATATTTAGCAGAATGTAAACCTCCCACGTTGGCTTCGGTTATCTCTCTCTGTGATTTGCTTTGTGGAAATGTTTCTGAGATGGAGACGCTGCAAAGCAGAGCACAAAAGGCACATTATCTCCCAGATGTCCCCGTCCTTTTGTAACTGGGCAGAACTGTTGCTGTTGAAAGACGGAAATCATTTGTCCAGGAAAACAGACCCGGCAAAAAGGATTGTTACCACAGTACATCATACTGGAGAGTCTCAGTTTGAGCTTTTACAGTATGAGGCATTGCTTTGTGAACTTCTGAATTACAATAAGTATGAGTGAGTTATTCTTAAATGTGATTTTTTTTTTTCCTTCACTCTCACTTCTTTATTGAGGTTGACCTGGGAGTTTTGCCCCAGATTTACCCTTGACACAGAAAGAAATCAGTTAGAGCGTGATGACAGTGTGTCCTGTTGAATTGGGCTTTTTACCACTGGATTATAGAATAACAACACTGGAGCTAGGGTTGGTTTATCAAAGCTATCATAACCTTGAAAACGGGTTGTTTTTCCATGTCACGCTGCGCTGAAGTGCTACATTATCTGCTCAAATGTCTCAACTGCAGGTGTGGACAAACGCACTCGCTTCAGCTGTGAAGCTAACAACACAAAGGGCATCACCACATCCAGAGAAGCACATGTCAACATTAAAGGTAAAATTGGGAATGTGCAGGTCTAATAATAATAATCCAGATGATTTTCATGCTTTAGAAGCTAGTAGTGGATTCTGGTTTTTGTGGTGTTTTGCAGTTCTTCCCAGTCCCGTGTCTGGTGTTATTGTGACGGAGAGGCAGTCCAGTAAGTTGATGCTGAGCTGGAGTCCCGGACGTGATGGCTTCTCTCCGCTCACCAAATGTCAAATCAGAGTAAGCCTCATGTCTCGACAAACAGTGCTTTACTGTGCTCATTTAATGTCATAAGAGCCGATCAGTGCCATCGTTTAACATTATAATCACACATTCTCTGTTCCATCTAAGGTTAAAGAGGTGAGTCGGAGGAAAGGGGAAGTGACGACCACCAGATTCATCAACGTCACAGTGCCGCCTTTCCACAGTGAAGTCCCTGGGCTGCAGGCTATGACGTGGTACAACATGAGTGTTTCCTGCAGCAATGAGGTGGGGGCCTCTCCTATCAGCATGTGGGTCCAGAGCAACACCACAGAAGGAGGTGTGTTAATGTTTAAGGAGTGAATTGAAGGTTGAATTATATCATACACTAAAAGATTTGCAACACCTACATGTCTACAGCAGGGGAAAATGGGCCTAAAGGAAATTAAATTCATCCCAGTGTTTAAAACCCAGCATATAAAAATGCTGAATATGTATTTGTCTTACTAACGACCCTGACATTTGCTATACAGGACCTGTGTGTAATGTTCCTGTCTCCTTTCCATCGCTCTTGGTTAGGTTTCAGGAGCAGTATGTAATTAGCCGACTACTTTACCATCTAAAATGTGCTTAATGTAAGCCTCCTTGCAGCTGTAGCGTGGTAATAACTGGAATTTTCAGCACTTGCACAACTACCTGATCTGCCTACAGCAAGTCCTGTTTAGAAAAAATGTTTTATCCACAAACCTCATTTTTTTTCCTGAAGAGTATCATAGGAAATAGGAGTGGTTTCACTGAGAAAACACAAAGTTCTTTCTGGGTGGAGCTCCTTTCAACTTCCTTCCTAAAGCCACCAGAGGGGATATTTTAGTTGAATAATTTGATCTGATATGCTATGACTACAAGTGACCACATACCAAACTGTAATCAAAGATTTAAATTGAGGGGTACTCTTATTTAGTTTTCGTTCACTTTATAAGTTGGCCTCTATATGAAGTCCCTTCACTTTGTAATGACTGTGAATTATGTCATAATCTCTTTTTCCATTTCTTTTTGCATTCTTAGTGCCATCAGTTTATCCCCGAAATGTCACCGTGCAGCTGAATGATTCCAACCTGGTGATCAGGTGGAAGCCTCCACCCAGTGATAAGATAAATGGCGTCCTACGTGGTTATGATGTTATTGTCAGATATGGCACACGAGAGAAAAAGGTGAGCTTGTCTGCAGTATAGTAAAGAAATATTTAGCCTTCTATTTTGGTTGTAAATATGGTCGTTTGGTAACAGTACATCTCTGATATCTTCCTATTTAGGCAGCACCCACACTTCTTTCTTTATTATTCTTTCGTTATTGTATTTCTGATGTTCCTAATAAGTTTTCACTAGAGAAGAGAAAGGGCTCAAACAGCGTGCGGTTGTAACAATGAAGTTCACACCTGCCTGTTTCTGTTCCCCAACCTTTCTCGTTAAAAGCTAAAAGGAGTTTTTCTTAGAACTGTAGGTCATTCTATTTAGCGTGGGAAACAGTAAGGCTGGTATAGTTTAGATGATGTTACATCTACAATTGCTTTGTGATGCAGTTTATATCCAGTGTATGAATGGTGACTCCTTCCTGCTATATACAGAAATAAACTGTATCAAAAAACTGATGAAGTATATGAATGATGAAAATATTAAAAGGGATCCATTATGCTTTTCCATATTTTCTACCTTACAGTACTTAAATTCATTAGATCAGCACACAGTGTAAGGTTTATGCCACAGCTGCCCAAAAAATGCCAGGTTTCTACGACAGCATTTACCTTCCCCCTGAAAATATGTACTGCATATGAACTAATGTGAACAATAGCATACAGAAAGTTCATTTTCAGAGTGTTATCTATGATGTTTCTCTTCGAGAGGACGTGTTTCTGTTTTTCTTTTATATAACAATGACTAATGGATGAAAATATGAAAAGAATGAGAGTGGCATACTGGAAATATCTGACCCTCCCTTTGTCTTCCCTACTGAACCGCAGGTCAGCTTCACAGTTATCCGTGAACAACGGTTTATTCATTGCCTCAAGGCTCAACGAGGTTTTAAAGAAAGCCATTTCTTTAGATCAACTCTAGTAACTTATGATGCTGTATGCCTGTAGTCATGTTTCTCTTTCTGTATTACTGCTCTCTACTACAATAGATTGACTCCGGCCTGTGTTGTAGTTAAAGGAAGCTGATGGTGTAAAAACTGGCCAGTGTTTTTCTCCATTTGGCATGTGTCTCTGAGTCATCAAAAGTGACTATACTATGAAAACAATAGGATGTGTATCCAAGTGCCAGGAATTTTTACGTATTTATTTATGTATTGTCCAGTAAGGTGGTGATGTCATTACTGTAGCTGCGACTGGAAATACGCACAAAAACAGTGCATCTAATCCTCTGTCAGGATAAATGAAGTCAGTGTAAATAGTTAAATGCCAAACAAATTTAAATCGCAGGAATAAATTAATGCTCGCAATTTAGAATTTTTCACAGTAGACTTCAATGGGGCCATCGTCTTCTCTTGAATCAGAGCTTAGATTTGCTGATAATTTAGTGTTGCAGGAATATTTAACCTCATGTTGCCCTTTGTTTGCTGTCACAGACAGGAGAGATGTTAATCATGGGTTTAGCACTGCCTGTCAGCACTTTGGTAAAACAGCACAGACTGAGATCCACCATTTACCATAATGGTGTTGTGAAATACAGGGTTAAGTCTGTCACATGCTCCCTCCCACTGAGCACATGAGCTTATCCTAAGAGTTTGTGTCCTTCCCTTTTTTTAAAGGGGTTTTCACTATATACAGCAATCACTGCTACATAGTTCCCTTTGGATATCCCTAAGAGGTTTCTAAAGCGAGCACCTCCATGAAATCAGCTGTGTGCACTTTGGACTTTTTTTATCGATTATATTACATTTAGTGGAACAGAGAAAAAAGAGGAGACAAAATGAGAGTATGCATGAAAAGTTGCTGAGTCAGATTTGAGCTGTTGCACAAACATACAAGATGTTCCTCAGCATGTTCTTAGACGAGAAAGTCTTTATTTTACTTAAAAGTCTGCTTCCTTTTTAATTTAACTTGACCTAAAATCCCATTTAAACTCTAACTGTTTTACCTGTGACCCTGGCATGTTTTTTTTAGGCAGTTATGGCACTAGACACAATTCACTTTATCTCTGTTGTTGTATGTTTTTTTTTAGTTCCACAGTCTTACCACTTGGGCACATGTAGCTGTGCAGGAATTCAACACAACGTACAGTGTGGAGGTGGCTGCGTGCACGCAGGCAGGAAGTGGCATGGTCAGCCCACGAGTCGAACTGTTTGTGCCAGAGGACAGTAAGCGGCTTTTTAAAAATTTATTTCTCCATTTTGAAGCTGTTAACTTTATAACCTGGCCAACAGAGTTCAGCTTATGGATTGTACTAGTAGTACTGCCTTATGAATAGAAACCAGTACCTATTAAGGTTGCATTATTTTTAGAAACATTAGCAGCAAAGCTCTCGGGATCACAGCCTTGGCCATTTCCCTCAACCAGTTTGAGATTGAAATCTTATAAACTCTTGGATGAATCGCCACGAAATACAGTACACACATTGTTGGTCCCCAGAGAGTGAAATGAGTGAAATATTTTGAAAGCTAAACAATAATCATAGAAAATATGTGGTGCTGTGTACACTGATACACTGTAATTCAGATAACTAATCCTGAACTTTAGATAGAAAAATGGCTGAATGTCAGATTTCTAAACTTTCTTTTTCATTTTTTCCTCTTATCTCAGAATCCATCATACACCCTTCATCCATCCCTGAGTCAACGGTTCCCCACCCTGTCCGTGTTATACTGATTGTGATGCTTGCCGTCCCTATTGTGCTCATCATCCTCTGGGGGGCTCGCTGTTTACAGAATGGGACTTTTGACTCCTGTTTTAGGTATGCTGACAATTAACAAGTAATTATCCTGTCTTATCTTAGAACGTGCTGCTGGTTAGTGTGCGCCTGAGGCAGCGATATTTACTTTGATTTTAATCTGTTAACTTGTACTTTGTGATACATATTTTCCTCAGTAGTTGTAGTAACTTCATAAACTGTCATTGCTTCCTCTTAATCATTGGGTCTGCACAGGTGGACATTTAATAACTGCAGCTGGACAGATGGACAACAAGCAGCTGTCAGTTCTTTGGAATTCTTCATTATGAAGTTTGTGACTCACTCTTTCCACTCAGGATATGGATAAGAATGTGTCACAGGCTGGTTAGAAAAACAGTATCCGACCTCGAAATTGGGAAGGCAACAGCACAGAGTGCTTCCTCTCTATGAACACCTCTTTAGATGAGTTTTTAGCCTGTGTGTTTATGAACTTCAGCAGCATTAGACAGAGGATTACCAACTTTCAAGGCTTTTGCTCTGTCTCCCCCTGCAGGCAGTTGCATGGAAATGAAGAAAAGCTGCAGCCAGTCATGCAGTACACACCGCAGAGGTCCTACAATCGATCAGCCCTAGGAGTCACACGTATGTTCTTGAATGCAACTGTGGGAAGAGTAACATGTAGATATACATTTATGCTATCGTGATATGTTACACAAAAAATTCTGTTCTTCGGTTTGCAGTTGGGAATCTTGGGATTAGTGATGAACTCCAGGCCAAACTTCAGGATGTGATGGTAATGAGGAATTGGCTCTCAGTGGGGAAAGTTCTTGGAGAGGGTGAGTAAAATGTATTTATTTAAATGTGTAGCCATTCAAATTTACATTGCCACCTTTCTGCAGTAAAATGCAGTATATGTAAACACATGCTTATGACTCATTTTTATTCTTCACCAGGTGAGTTTGGTTCAGTGGTGGAAGGAAATTTTAGACAACCAGACGGCTCTTCAGAAAAAGTTGCTGTGAAGACAATGAAATGTGAGTTTTTGTGTTGTGCAAAGAGTCGTTATAAACTTGTCACAAACTTAAAAAAAAAAAAAAAAGGGAAACAGAAAAAAAGGAAATCTATTAC
>VUQK01006136.1:7791-20946 GCA_015106715.1 Bujurquina vittata | reverse complement strand
AAAAAAAAAAAGCAATAAATCAAACGGTGACTGCCTCTGATTGGCTGAGCTATGTGATGCTTTTTGCCACCACAGAGCAAAACTAATGATGTAGCAAACGGCTGACAGTCCTCTCACACTTTGCAATGTGCCACATTTCAGAACAAAAGCCCAGACTTATTGATATGATAATGCAGGACATTTCGCTTGCACATTTACATACACAGTAAATTATTTTGCTGAGCATGAATAAATTTTTCAAAAGCCTTTAACTGTCGGAGGATTACAAGGGAATGGCACCCATTTCAGGCCTTTATGTCATTTCCCTGATAACGGACAGCTTATCGATTGTGAACTTTTATTACTCCCAAAGGATTATGCAGTAAAGTGTCCATTTTTCCTTTCACTTATGTGAGAATTTGCTGCTTTCTCCAAGACGTCACCTTAAGCTCTAAAACTTTTCATCAGCATTTTTACTATTTTTGAGTACTTTTACTGCTAAATGATTGTCCCATTGTGGACAGCACCTCATTGTCTATGAGACAGTGACAGATTTTCATCTTTTAAGCCTATCTTCTGTAGTTTATCGACATAAAAAAGATGGATTTTCACAGCTGCTGAGTGGACAATCCTGGAGAATAAGGCAGAGGAACGAGTGAAAATGGGAGGCACTCAACTTTAAGTGCCTTGCACTCAAGGGCACTTGAGTGCCTGCCAAGAGCATTCTCAAACAAGTTTCCTGCAAGCCCTTTTTTTTGGGGGGGGGGACAATATTAGGTTGGTATTCAGGTGTCCAAAACTCATTCTAATGCTTGTTCAAAAATCCATTAGCAGTGTTCTCCTCAGTGACGGATTCAAGTGTTTGGGCAAAACTATTTATACGGTGCTCTTCTTAAAAGTACTTCATAACAAAAATGTAATGGATTACTATAGTCAGCTGCCTCTTAAGTAAGTTTCTCATGCCATGGATGAACTCCCATTGCAAACTCCTGTATTACAGCTGGTCACCCTTGCTTTCCTCTGCAGTCTTAGTAAACTTGGAGTAGCTACACATGACCCAGTTCTCCACCTGCTGCAGTGACCCTCCAGATCTCCAGACAAACAAGGACCAACATTGCAAAGATTGTGAAGCTGGATGAGAGACTCACTGGAGAAGCAGCAGAATGAGGATCACAAAACAGCGACTTGCCTAGCATGCCAGGCAGTGCTGAATCATGAGACATGCAGGGCTCTCGTTAGCTGGTTGGAATTTAGGCTTATTTTAGCTTTCTTGAACTTTCAAAATAAGACTTTCCACTTGCAGATCACTCATGGATACTGTGGTTCTCTCTCTCAAATGAAAAAGCAACTTCTGGCTACTCCCTCATTCACAAAGGGTCACTTTGCACATTTGATTTAACAGATTGTTTACACTGGATAGCCTTCCTGATACTACCCCAAACAGATCTGTGTCTCCTCCTGGAACTGAACTAGGGATCGTTTGCTTGTCAGGGAAACGTAAACCTCTGCACTATGGAGCCACTGAAAAACAAATTATATTTATGTCGTGTTAATTTACCCAGGCAGATAAACCATACTTCAACCAGTTCTTCAACCAAAAGAAATAAACGTATATTCGAACACCTGGCACAAAATCATTTAGGTTGTTGAATTTCAACACCCTGTTGTTTATTACAGCCCCTGGGTCATCTCTCAATAGACATACAAGCAAATCATCCATTATATATTTATCATTTATAACACCAAACTTCAATCTCTTTGTCTTACCATCATGAGTTCCCGTTGGAAGGACTTTCTCTCCTTATTCTCCATGTTGGTGCACTCCTCTTTGAGTTTCTCCAGAACTGATGCCACCTTCTCCGGTTCATTGTCCAGCTCGGTCCGACAAAAATAATTCAATGGCAAATTCCCATACCCGAGGGCATCCGCAAACGCCCTCCAGCTACCCAGGTTCTCCATTAAAACCGTCCTCACGGTCGCGTAAATATAAGTAAGAAATTTGCAGGGCTTCAGGATCTGCTCCAGTAGCATTGTGGTTGTTAGGTCCGGCCCACACCAATAAATGGGCTTGACCTTACCCAGAACCAAAACGTTTTTGGCGTGAACAAGCCCCATCTTCCCTTGATAGTATCCAATGTACCACTCTTTGGTACGCAGCTGCCCTCGAAGTTTGATTTTCTCCTCACTGAGCAAAGCAATAACATCCCCCTTCTTGTACTCCAACAGATAAGTACTCTTGTGCTGCCTGATCACTGTTTTTATTAACTTCCCAAATTTCAGGTTTGTAATGCACCGGTCCTGGAACTTTGGATATTTTGAGGTGACCGCTAATGGCGAGAGGACAATCTTATCCACCTCTCTCTTTTTCAAGAACCTCCTCTGGCCTGTAATCCTCGCTCCGGTCTTTGGTGGTGGCTGCGGGGTCTGTACGCAGAACTGAGTCAGGATACAATCGAGGGCATCTTTAATCTGGACCCTGAGAGTGAAGTCTGTGATGCTGCTGGGGTTGTGTGATGTGATCATGTACAGTAGCCTGCTCACCTTTCCCAGTTTTACCTGAAATCCACGAATTACACCAGCACCCTCGCTCGCCTTTACCTGGTAGTTGGACATGTTGGAGTACAACCCAACCTGGAGGTCTTGGGGGTATCCCAACACAAACTGGTGCTTCCCCCACAGTTGGAGGGCCACTGGTGGAGTAGAGTTAGATTGCCGACCCACTTCATTTACCAACAAAGTTTTAGGAGCACAGTCATGCCCAAACATAGCCACAACTGTCTTGAAGGATGGATGAATGTGCTTGGGTCCATATACGCCCAAAGTTACTTTTTTCTGCACATGGTCCCAAACGGTTGTATTGTGGTTGAGGTACTGCGCCTGAACCACAACAGCCACAAATATGCAGGGCTCCAGACTATCTAGCTGCACCTGCACTGTATCCTTGTATATGTAAGCATTAGGAATCGGCATGTAAGGCCCTTCTTTAAAATCACTTCGAACACAAACCACTTCAGCAGTGTGACAGCTCTCTTTCTTCACAGATACTGACACCTTCATCTCCAGTGTGATGAAAGACTTGGTCTCCATGTTGCTGAGCTTGATTTCCACCACAGGGCTTATGGTGGAGCAGTGGTCATTATTTAGTTCCAGAGGAGGATCTAGTAAGGCTTTCATGGAGATCTGCTGGTGGTCTCCGTGGCTAACATGGCCCTCAGGGATGTGCACGCTTATCTGTGTGTCTGGAAGCTGAACAACCCCCCCGTTACAGTCCAACCTGCACACTATGTTAGTCTCGACTGGCTGTGTCTGGCCCCATCCTGGACTCTGACCCAGGGAGTCAAGGTCATGACAAGACCTGGCTAGCTTTCTGTGGTTCAGCCATGCAGTCCTGAAGTCCTCCCTGCTCTGAAACTGCTCCGGTGAAGGAGCCTTAAGGCCCGTGAAGAATCCAGAAGAAGGTAAGGTTGGATTTGATTGTGCCTGCAGGACAGAAAGTTCTGACAGACTGTGGGAACGTTTACTCCTGAAAAATGGATTATCCCTGTGGAGGTTAGGTGTAACCTCTTGGCTTGGGCTGATGGGGTTGGTATTGTTAAAACTGTAGCTGTTAAACCCATTGTTCATTATTGTACTAGTACTGAAGTTAGAGCATGTTGATGGCGATGCCAGAGCATCAAACAGAATGAGATCTGCTGAGTGTCTCACACCCGCATCCTTATAGTTTTGATCTATGGGACAGATAAAGGGGTTTGCAGAAAAGTGGCCATTGTTGTAAATTGGGGAGGGCCTCAGGCTCACTGCTGTCCACTCCCCAAGACCTCCAGACTCCTTTGACCCATCCTCGTACCCCTCCCCAGCACTGTCAATCATCCCACTGTCACTGAGTGAAGAGTTCCTGAAGCTGACCGGCTGAACATAGGCGGCTGGGATGTATCCCATTTCCGTGTTGTTGTGGGCATACCACCATTCTCCCCCTGATGTGTCCAGCACATACAGACGATCACCTTTGGAGAATTTCAGAGTGGTAAAGCTGCTTGGGCAATAATCCTTTATGGCAACCACTTCCTGTGCAGCTCCATAAGAGGCTGAAGTGTCCAGCCTTAAGGCACTGGGAGAAGGCACTGAAAAGGAAAAGAGTTTATGCTGTAATTGTCCTGATTGCAAAGAATTTTGTAACTAGTTTGGCCCTACTTTAGGTAAGTGCACTTAATCACTGCGTTGTAGTTAACAGTGCTTGTCTCATAATCAGAGACAGATATAATGAAGCAGCTGAGCTAATTAGGTAGTTGTACTTTGAATCTCACTCAGAGGCTTGTGTCCAAATGGGTCAATGGTTCAGTTTACTGCCACAAATGTATGAAATCTGAAACACATCAGCTTCTTTCTAATCATCTGAATCCAGCTAAATTTTTTCAGGTGTGTATGATCAGATGAACTGCATAATTTACTGCATAATTTACTATTTTTAGGTCACCTCATTAGCGTATATGGAGCATGTAAACAAAGCTGTAATGAGATGAAACCAGTGAAGTGAAAGAGCTTGAGAAGGAATAAGACTACTTTTAACTGAATAATTTAACTGCAAAAAAGATGGAGAGAATAAAAATTAAAATCAAATTATTTAAATTCCAGATATCAAGTGAAATTTGATGAAACTTTTAAAAAACTAATCATAGATTTAGACCTTGAAAGGTGATAAATTTGTTGCAACTGCATGAAAGTGGTGCAGTGATGCGGTGAAACACTGACCTTTGACATCGCTGAGACTGGCCCCAGACACCCCTTCACTGAGGTCGATAAGCGTCCCCTCAGATTTACATCGAGGCAGGATGTGGTTGTTGTTAGTCACTCTGATGATTCGATGGGCAGCCATGGCCGGTACTTAAAAAAAAAAGAAAAAGAAAGAAAGAAAAAAAGCGTTGTCTCATCGGCTTTTCATCTGAATGGGAAACAAACACATAAAGGATTTAGGGAGGATGGGAGCGCCCAGCCAATTATGAACATTCAAGAACACTCACTTAGGCATTCAAGCAAATCTGGTGCAACTTCCAGAAGCAATGCTAATTTTCTACATCAGTAGCATAGTCAAAGGTCAAAGCTGCAGGAGCAGAAAATAAGGCTGGCAAAGAAATGAGCCCCAGCATGAACAGGGAGTGTTTTTCTGAATCAGTGCAAAGAGCACGAGTGCTCTAATCGGGGAGAAAGAGAGATGTGATTCATGAGAACAACTGAAAAGCAATAAAGAAATAAATCCAAAAGAGATTTAAGTTCTGAGTCATAGTGGCAGTGAGGAAGGTCAGCGACATATTGTAAAGCATAAGGAAAGCTCACTTTTATTTCTTTGCAGGAATAACCGACTGCAGAAAAGACTTTGCAAGCTATATCACCACTTTCTATTCCAAATCCTCAGAACATCCCAAAAAGAAACCAGAATTTAAAAAAAAAAAAATTTCAAACCAAATTCTTAACACATAAATCCAAAATAGAAAGAAATACATTGACAAATAAACTATAAGGCTACAAGTATCGGGACCCCCTATATGTGATAGATGAACACCTGATCTCGAAACCATGGGGGTAAAGACCCCAGATTTGAATGTAGGTGCAGTATTTTGTTCCCATTTAGCCACAAAAGCATTAACAAGGCTCAAAACGATGTTGTGCTACGGGACCTAATGGCTTTCAGATGGCAATAAAGTCATAATGACATTTTAAACTGCAAAAATGTGGACATCACTTCAATTCTAATTCCCTTAAAGGTTAGCATCTTTGAGGAAACAGAAAACCAGAGTCCAAACTGGAAGATTTTTTATTTTTTTTGTAAAATATAAGCTGCTCAAAGAAGGACCTTAATAAGACACAAGCAGATGGTGCAACAATAAGATGGATGAGCTCAGTGAGCTGATTAAGACTCAGAGGGAGCACAGTGAGCATGGACTGATTTGCTACATGAAGCGTTGCAGTGTTGCAGCGCAGCGTTGCAACATTCAGACTTCCTGGACCACAGTGTGACCGGATCTGCCTTCAGGACTTTTCAGGCAGATGGGGAACGTTTATCTGAGCGGTGAAAACAAATGCGGGGGGATTGCGCAAGTTCTGACTAAAAAGGGGTGTAATTCTGGACATGTTTCTGCGAGGGAACATTTCTGTGGCCTGAATGTCAAATTGCTAGCTGCTGCTGAGGGAATTCATCATTGCTGCTTGAATCCAGTTTGAATGAGAACACTTTTTAGATTCCTCCATCAGTTGAATCTAAATGGCTGTGCCAGCAGTTATTGGCATGCATAATTAATGGTTGCTGACCACACTCGGCGCCACTTACAGAACTGTGTTTTCTATTTGATTAATCTCTTTCGTGCGATGAACTTTTTGTGTTTTTGTAACTTTCCAAGCTATTTTGTTCTGTGATATTGCACAATATTTATTTCACAGATTTTTGTGGCTATTGCAAAATATTTCCCAGCTTGCATCTTATTTATCTTTTGCTGGTCCTTTTAAAGCCCCTCAGTTCATCTTTCTCAAACATACCTTTTTAGCACCAGCTTCTTTAAGTCCCACCCCCTCCCTAAAAGATTGCTGTCTTGTGATTGGACAGCTTCTGGAAGCCTGCCTCCAGAGATTGTGATTTGGCCCATTTGGATTTTTATTTTTAACATATACAGTTGCATTTATTTAAAGAAATAAGAGGCCTATTTCAAAAACATGAAAAAGAATAAGCAATCTAAAAAACGTAAATGGTATAATGCACATTTATGCAATTAAAATGACTCCCATAGATACTAGTATTATTAACTGTGCATGAGTATAATTTGCTGTAATGAGCAAGTAAACAGATCTGTTATTGTGGATTAAGGTTCTTGTTGACTGTTGATACATTCTGGAGGGGCTCAGAGTAGAGTCTGATACTACTCCACATTGAAAGGAGGCAGCTGAGTTGGTTCAGGTGTCTCACTAGAATAAATCCTGGACGCTTCCTGAGGTGAGGTGAGGTTTTTCGGGCATATCCAACTGGAAGAAGAGTTCAGGCCAAATCCAGGACATACTGGAGGGATTAGACATCTTGGTTGGCTTGGGAACACCTCAATTCCCCCCGAGGAAGAACTAGAAGAGGCCTGGGGAAGGAGGTCTGGCCTCTCTGCTTAGACTGCTGCCCCCATGACCTTTACCTTCATAAGTGGCAGAAAATGCATGGATCTGTCGTGCAACAGGTTTCCCAGCCAGCTAGCAGTTGCCTTGATAGAAACTATGGTTTATCCCACTAGGCCAAGGTCAAATTCTTCTACACAAACCTAGGGATGATCAGTTTTGGGAAGAGTCTCTAATTATATCAGTTTCTGACCATGTTTGTAATTGTGATTAGATTTGTGGTGACTAACTATATGAGTGACAATAAAACAAAATCCTCAACTAAAGTCTGTGATATTTGCTAATTGCGTTGTTTAATATGAAAATATACCTGCATTCACTAGCCTTCAATTAAAGATCTGAGCCAAAACTATCAAGATTAATACAGATTTAATTATCAAATATTTGGACAGTTCTGTTCACATACCTCAGGACATGCAGCATACTTAAACATAAAATTGCATCTGGTATCTCCACAGAAATTACAGGCCAGTCTTAGAGGCTGTCTGCACTCATGTCACTGATTCCAGTGCTTATTTTATATCTCAGACCATACCAAGCAAGTTACCAATGTCCTCGTCAGAACTGAGCTGTGATTAAATTTGAAAAACACACACAGGCAGTAGAGGACTATAATCTGATTAGAGAAGCGGCAAGAAATTGTTTTTGCAGCAAAAACGTCCCACGAGGCTTTATTATTCCGGCAGGACGTGGCGAGTGGCGACAGTGGGGACATTTGCATTTGCACACTAATGATGCCATTTTAATCTGATTAGAGCAACACAGGCTGCAGGAGCCGCCACGAAAATGCCTTTCACTGATTGTCATTATTAGAGCTGTAATGCGTGCAGGTGAATTTCTGTGCAGTTTTTCCACATTAGGCTTCCCACGCACACGCAGGCGTTTGTTTTCATAAAGTACTGCTTTGCAGGTTTCAGTCATAACTGAGAATAACACAGCAAATTGACTGCAGCATTATTAGCAGCTACTGACATGTATTATTCAGGGTACACTAGCTTTTTGTTTCCTCTGAGCATCTGCTCAGAACTTCCTACAAAACAGTGCCAACCAAAAAAATATTGGAAGGGTTTCCTATGAGATCTCATTATATGACTCCAATTTTTTTTTTTAAAAAAGAACTTGTTGTTGTGGGAAAATTTGTAGGTTTGAACCATAAAACTTATCAGGATATATCAGGATTTCTCCACAAAATTGTCTTTTGTGGCATCATACAGCATCGAGGCTGTTAAACTAAAAGAAAACCAAAAGCAAAATATCAAATTGAAGCTTTAGTTGGGTTAGAGGTCAATACTGGAAAATTGTGGTATTCAATACTTTGGAAAAGGTCTCTACTCCTTTTGAAATGAACGTACTTTAAATCATTTAAAGTTTCAGCTCTCTTTGAACATTTCTGGCATTGATGATTATTGTTGCACGCTCTTATCATAACCTTTGTAAAACGCTCCACTGAGGCAGCATTCAGATTAAGCTGAGGCGGATTTGATGGACTCATCAGGGGCTTGTTCGGCTAAATCAACCTGCCAGAAATGGCAATTGAGCCTCAATTTTTCACCGAACACTGCTGACCAGGCAAAAAATGTCATTCTGAGAAAATCGGGGCTAGTTTCTAAAGCGGGCAGTCATGACTGAGAACTGAGCTCTTTGGCTCAGCTGTAGCCAAAGATTCACAGAGAAAAAGGCTCTCCCGAATGGTGTGCCTTCAGCTAAATTCAGAGGTGCCAGAGGGTCTTACCTCAACCAATCTCGAGACACAACTGTACAAAATGCAAGGAATTAAGCAATGTCTTGGATTGCTACTTTGTTTGCATTCACTTCCCCTAAAAATCCTTTAAACACTTTTCAAGAGGAAGTCCAGCTGAGCCCACACTGTTTGCACTGAATGGTGGGAATTATTGAAGTGTGACACATCAATTGTCCCGATTAACAGTGAGGCTAAAGGGTGGGAAAGTGAACACTCCAGTGGAGTAAACCATGACTAACCACTGGTGCAGAAGTCCCACCACCTAAAGAAAGGACGGGGAAAACTGGCAGTACACAGTGATATCACAGGTAGCTGTCTGTGGCTTCAGCTGGATCAGGGATGTCTGCAGTCCTCAGTCCATGGAAGAAGATGCCAAACTAACCGATAACACACTTGGAAACTAAAAATCCTTTCTTGGAAAAGGAGGGATAGATCTCACCCAGAGGAAGCTAGACAATGTGTGAATTGTGTCTCGCAAGGTCCAGGTGTTCTAAGACGGCTGCTGCATTAAATCAAAATTAAATTAAAAAATAAAAAAAACCCTGACATTTCAGATGACATTGATGTGTTTTGTTTGACATTTACAAGGGAAAAAATATAACACACGAGGACTGTTAGACCTTATGAATGGAAATATTTCATGAGAAGGTAAACAACAAAAAAAGGCCAAAAAAACCAAAAACAAAACAAAAACAAAATGCAAAGAAAGACCAAAACGCTAAAAACAAATCAATCCAAACAGCTGTGCAGCCTGAGGCACCTGTAGCATAACTCTTAGTATTCTCCCTGAAACCTGATCTGATCCGAGGCTATTCTGTGCAGATATGAATACAGGTGTGTCTTAAAATGGTGAAAATGGGCCCGTGGGGCACAAAAAGCTGTGACAATTACTGTACTAAGAGAAAAGCAGAACTAAAACAAGAAAAAGGCCGGCTAGTAATCTCAGAGAACAGCGAGCATCTTTAAAATGATTCTCAGGAGAGAAAGCTAAAACTCTCGGGGTGGGCTAAAACATTCCAGCATTTTGCTGTGAATAAGAGACAAAAGTCCAATTGAATATTACAGGATATCCTGATGAAACCACGTCAGTGATTAAAGCCAGTAAGAAGGAGTGGGGGGGGGGGCTGGGTGAGCTCAATAGTCTGATCCTCCTATTATATTCTTTGAGGCTGCCAATACTCAGCGCGATTTCTGAAGGTGCTGGTGGTGCTGGTGGTGGTGGTGGTGGTGGGGGGGGCATCGTGTCCCCCCATTTTCTTTGTGGGTAGTAGCACAATCAGCAGCAGAGCTTCTCACATCATCACCACTGTCACCACTGACCACCAGCCGGTGGCTATTCAAGGTCAAAATGTGTCCTGGGCTACCACAGAGGCTCAAGAGCCTTAGGCCTCTACCTTAATTAACAATCATTTTAGCTCCATCAGAGCTCAAAAACAACAACAAAAAAAGATCAAAAATGGAAACACTCCCCACAGTTTTGGTTCATGTTTGTGTTTATCTTCCTTGAGTTTTTCTGCCACCACCTTGTAAACCTGCTGATGTTTCCACAGCTTCCTCTCCGGAGATTAAACGCAGCTGCAGCAGGGGCGCACTCTCGGATGCAAGGGCGTACAGGGAAGAGAAAGTGGGGAATTGCTTAATGGCTGCATACGTTCACCTGGGAGCTCCTGATGAAAGCCGGTCAAACTTCCTCTGAGGTGACATTTCGTTTTCCTGAGCGTGCTGCCCATCGATAAAACCCCTCCTTCCTGCTTGAAAATGAGCACTCAAGCGAGCAGGCTCAGCAAGGCTGCTATCAATAACAAGGCGGCAGACAAAGATACCGTTGCCCGCTTTGATATAATGCCAAGACGATCAACGCTAAATGCAGCGGGAGGTGAGGATGGCTCTGACAGATACAGGTGAGGGAGGGGGCGTTCACTGCAGGAGGTTGAGTTCTGAGAAAAATGGAGAGCCAGAAGCTCAAACTTTTGTTAGAGAAGGAAAAAAAAAACCATCCAGGATTTGAGGAGGAAAACGGCACAAGTCATTAAAAGGACAAAAGTGAAACAAGCCTGTATGAGCGCCTCGGAGTAAAAAGGAGATACAGAAATAATAACACCAACTATAGAGAGCAGAATGATCTCTCCTGCTTCTGTTTTACTTCATGTTTGCAAATAAATTTCCATTTCAGACGGAGCAAAAACGCCAGAGCTGCAGCTTTTTAGAGGCTTTTGCAGCCAGCTGCTGGAGCGCTTGCAGGTCGGCCTTTGCACTGCATCCGCATGCGAGTCGTCAAAATTTCTACGAGTTATCAACTCATTGCAGTCAGGCCGATGGAGCGGAGGAGCGGCACACACGAAAGTTTAATTAGCCGAGAGTGGGCTGGTCCTAATCCCTGGATGAGCGTTACTACAATAACTATTTCCAGCAGCCATACGCCTGCAGAGAGTTTATCGTTTTTCCATCATGGCTGTTTAAAATGGGCAAAGGATGAGACACAGCAGCACACGTCTGCTGGCTGGAAAACAAAACCTTAAAGAAAAATGTAACTTATAATATCTTTATTTAATCTAAAGCTCGACTCTTTGAGCATTCGCACAGGCAGTAATCTCAGATCAAAGCGGGAGTAAAAGTCTCTTAAATCGAGATCAAACAAACCAAAGACAGCTCCAAACTCCTCCTTGTGATGTGATTCTCTGCTATCAGTTTTATTAGGAAGAAGAAGACAAACAAGCACCTTTATAGGAATGTTAGCAAAATCTTCCAACAGTAACCATGAGCTCAAACCTCCACACTCTGTTAAGGTAAAAAAAATAAATGCCTCTTTCAAACAAAATGAGAAGCTGAAACCATCAAAAACCATCAAAAACTCAGCGTGATTTGACTTTAAGCCCCATTAAAGGTCAGCGCTTTCATCTGTTCTGCAGGAAACCGAGAACAGGCTCTTGGGTTTAATTCAGCGCCAACCTCGGGGACACAAACACATTAGGTCGAGGCGAGTCAAGCGGTGACCAGGTCGGCCTGCGGAGATGCAGCGTTTGCTTCCAGCATGCACCGGGGGGGATGTGTGTTTACACCCACGATGCAGCCGAGGTGTAACGGCAGAAGAAAGGAAGCAGGAACTCCGGGGTAAAGATGTCCTTGAAAGTTTGCACGCTGCCAAATGAAATTAAAAAATGATAGAGGATAACGGTCACTTCTAATTAGCGGTTTCACCTTCTCTTCCAGTTGATTTGAGTGGACAGGACTTTAATGATTGGTCTCTTTGGGCTGCCGTAGATATTTCTAGAAGCTTGAGAGTGGTTTTTAAATGCTGATCCTAAAGACCGTTTAAAGTGAAGACAATGCAGAAGTGAATTAGACCTGCATCAAAAGCCAGCAGGGGGCGACTCCTTTGATTGCAAAGGGAAGTCAGGCTATGAGAAAATGACCCTACTTCCCACCTGACCTATGACCCTGGTGTGTTTTTGGTCCCAATCATCTTATTAACATGATGTTTGTTTTGTTAATTAAATTCCTATTCAGAGACATAAAGGAACAATAAAGCAGAGTATGACTTAAGACTTGATGGGACATTTAGTAACTTGTCAATCAAATGTCATATTCTATAAGAGACATGCATGTGCTTCGTCTTTTGCAATAAACTGATTAATATTTCTTTGCAAGACATGTTATTGTTATACTGGCTTTAGTGCGATTTCTCTCTTTTGTTCATTGTCTATTTGATTGATGGCTGTGTGGTGTCTGCTAACTGTACAAAAAACCGTCTCCAGGGGATAACAAAGATATTCTGGACCCTCAGTTGTTGATCCTTGTTGGTCTGACTGCACCACTATTGTGTGTGGAAATGGCCCCCTCTATATGTTTACAGTGCAGTCATACTTCAGTCATTTATGTGTGTTTAATTATATTCAAACTGTTTACTTTTGTACGATGGGTGTGTTTTTAGTACTATTTGTACAGCTCTTCAAATTCCTTTCCTCCTCAGAGAATTCACGAGAATTCCAGTGTGCATGTACTGTTCAGTACCTGTGCAAAGGGCTGTATTATCTATCTGTCTATCTGTTTTGCCATGTGCTAAATAAACTAGTTTTCAAGATGTTACATTTGACATAACGAGTCACACCTATATTTGTACATTACAGTTTTTCTTTTACATTTGGGTGTTCCAAAGAGTCACAAAATGCACATGAAGGCATGAAGGTTAACCAGATGTGTTGATGTTAAAGGGGGAGTCCACACAGGAAAATACATCAGTGACATTCAGAAACTTCAGGTAAGGCAGGTGGATGCTAATTTAAGTTCAA
>VUQK01006133.1:2013-24588 GCA_015106715.1 Bujurquina vittata | reverse complement strand
AAAATGTTTTCAGTGGGAGAAACATTTTGTCACTCATCCTAGAGACTTCTTCAGTCTCAGCTGACTTTAAATGGCAGAAGTCATAGTAAGTTTCAGAGGATCCAGCTTTCAGGTTAGCTAGCAGAGCCTTTTGAGCTGCTGTTCAGCGCAGTGCTATCTGTCAAAGTGTTGTTTTTGTTGTGAAAACTGCAGAAATGCACCGACCGCGATTTCCAATTTCTAACCCAGCAGTTCCAACTGTCTCTCCAACAAATATAACTGATGGCATACGCCATATTTTTGTTACATGAATGGAAATGACGCCAAAATAAATGAACATGTTAACTTTATAAGCCAATAGTTTGCATGTTTACATGGCACATTGTTACCAGTTACTGTGTTTGAGCTCATAATTAAATTGCTAGAGGCGCACATAAAGCACAGAATCAGATACGCGTACACATACAAGACTAATTGGCTGGTCACTGTTAATAAGCTGACAACAAGCTCAAAACAAAACAAAACAACAACAGCAAAAACCCAGATACAAAAACAGATATCTGATTGGTTAGTGTGTCGCTAGGTTCAAGAAAAAGCATTAGGTGTTATTGCTGCTGTTGGTTACTGCTGATTGTCAGTATTCTTTAAATACACGTTTATATGGACAGTGTATGATTTTATTTGGTGTTTTTATTGCAAGTCAATTGCCAGTTGCACAGATCACAGCATCTGCATTTATAAGACCCCCCCACCAAACCCCCCCCCCAAAAAAAACTTTAAGTTGCCAAATGTTTTTGTTTCAGTCAATTTAAGAAATACAAAATTTACAAAATAAACTACCATAAGGACCACAGTTTTTCATTGGACACATTATGTATGTTACTAAAAGAGAATAAAGGGTATAAATGAAATGAATAAATGCAACACTGCTTTAAAAAATGTAGAACAGCTGGCAACAGAAAAAAACAGACTGAAATGAACCGTCAACAATCACGGTTCCACATGACCTCAGGAGAAGTACTACTGCACTTGACTGTTTCACCCAGCAGTATGAGTAAAAACAGCATTGTTGTGTTTTTCACTTAGTCAACAAGCCATCGAGTGTCTAATTACAAGTGATGTGACATTCTGTTTCCATAATTAATTCAAAAGTGTTCTGATTAAATGCAATCAATTCAATTGTTAACACAGCGGGAGTTTCTGAACAAAGATCATCTGTGGAAGTATAATGAATGTAATCAGATGACATCACATTTGCATACTGTTGTATTAACACACACAAAGAAATATAAACCAAAGGCTTCTCCTGTACATCGAGGTGTCTGTTTTAGAAAAGAAGACATAAAAATGGTACTTAACAGTTATATTGGCTAAGGAATAGTTTGGTAATAAACAGTGGATCTGCAAACTTATCACGGAAAAGTTTCAGCACCTGATGCGCGCCAAAGTATTTCGATAAGGTCCAGTGAAAAATTATTCAAAACAATGATGAAACATATTCTTACCTTAGACACCGCTAAGCCATTTCTGTAAGGAACGATAATCCTAGCTTCGGTGCCAAGGAGAAGGTGAAATGAATATCAAGGCAATATTCCAATAAAAAAAAAGGAAAGGTACTCCCATTAAAAAAATAAAAATAAATAAATCAAATGTCCACGAATGCTTGAATAATAAGCTCAAAGTGTTGCCAGTCCCTGACAGTTTAAAATGGCAGAACAAAACATACCAATTTGTCACAAAAGGAGACTCTGACAAGCGCAGAATCCTCACCAACACACAGACAGGCATGACAATGCCCCTTCAGGGTATTGCCTACTTCTGCTCTCTCTCTCTCTCTCTCTCTCTCTCTCTTTCTCTCTCTCTCTCTCTCTCCCCCTCTCTCTCTCACACACACCTAATCTCTCCGCACCACAGATGGCTTCTTGTGAGTGCAGGGGAGGGCACGGCAGTTCCACAGTAATCCCCAGCCACACAGACGGAAAAGCTTGTTAGAGCACTTGCTGATCACCACAAAAAGTCAAACCAGAGCCAAGGAAAGGTCACAAGAAATTAGGCTATGCTCAAACTCCAAAGGCTTGCCTAATTCCCCTGATAAGCCCCTTTGAAACTCAACCTGTTCTGGCTGTGCCACGGGCTCAGCCTCGCCTAGAACTAAAAGCCTCCACTAAATCTAGCTGGAACTCATTTACACAGAGGAACACACACACACTTGCAGCTGCACTCACCACTGACAGGCAAGGCTTTTCCTGATGACTAGACTAGAACAATCGACTGAAGAATCGATGATTCTCAATGTGTGTGAAAGGAATTGAAGATGCTTAGACACAGTGCTAGGGCTTTAGGTCTGAGCTCCTTTGGACGTGAGAAAGCTTTGAAGCTGAAAAGGGCCTTGGTTTGGACTACATGCTGCTGTTGTTGTCAATTATCCACTTTGGACAGGACACCAGAGAAAAAACAGAAGCTACTGGAAGGCAAAAGCAGTGTGAGCATGAACAGCTGAGTTATTCAGAATGTCAGATTTTTCGCTTTTTGCAGTTCTAAAGCCAAACGCATAAAACTATTTGTGCGGACCTTTCAAAAATACAAGCCCCGAGGCAAACGAATGTAAACTGTCTAACCGTGTTGGAGCAGCCCGCTGTTTTCACTTTCACAGATACTGTTTACATTATTTTGATGTCCACCCTCACAGAGTAATTATTCCACACATGCACCCAAACCCCAGAGGTAAATAAAAAAAAAATCTTAAGGAGAAACAGAAAATATTGAACAGTTTTGCAGTGTTTATTCACACAGAAAAAGCACCAAGCGCGACACAAAGGAATATGCAAAGCCTCGACAGTCCAATGCTCATAAATTATTTAATATTTCCTTTGATATGAAAAAGTAAAAAAAAAAAAAAGTGTTGGTTTTAATTTCCCATTCAAGTCAAAGCAAAGTGCCCATGCAAAGCAGAGGGCAAATAGAAGCTCAGTATAAACAGGAGAAACGCTGCCCTCCAGGTAGATCAAGGAGCCGGCGGTAGGCGTGCAGGGGGCAGTGCTGCCGTGCCAGTCCACTTCTTTTTTTTTTCTAAGAACGCTCAACCAAACTGATGCCATGCCATCTTTTTAATAATCCTCTCATTTTCAGCTCTCTGCGAGTAAATCATTCCATTTCTTGTCAGTATGTGTCTAATATAAGACTTCCAGACACTTATTTTGTCAACATCTTAATTATATGATACAAGCCCAACACTTTGTTTAAGTGTTGGATTCACTGAGAGAACTATGGCGCCTACTGCCAATAATCTGGCTGTTGTGATCATGTGACATGCATGTGACACGGACTGGTGACAGCACTCGTTTTACTGTCACCACGGTGAAGTATCTCCCCCCACGTCATGTCAGATTTGATAGTCATCACCGCCACGGAAAAATGAGTTTTTGCCGCCACCTGACACAACAGTTGTGACACGAATGTTGAATGCCGCCTGAACTAAATAAGCACGCACAGCCTTTAATTACATTTTGCAGCTCCAAAATATAGATGTAATGATTATTTGCCAAAAAGTGAAAAATACACCTAAACTTTAGCGTACACCAGGACTTTTTTTTTCCTTGACTGCAAATCAAAACTTGTACGTGTACATTAATAACATTCAGACTGGTTTGTCACAATTTCAGAAATGTACAGAAAGTTTGATCAAAACAATTCAAAGTAATGAAAATAATGTGATTTCTGAAACTTTTATTGCATATAGTGAATACATGTACTCGGCTTAACAGGCTTGTACAGCTATAAACTGATGTGACTCAATGAGGCCAAACTCTGAAGTCAAGGCACAGCAGCACATTTTAACAGAGCAGCTAGCATCAGCTAATAAAGCCTCAACAGCTCGCCTGCAACCTAGAACACCACCTAACTGCACCTGTGTCAGGGATTCAGTTTAACTTAGCAGGTTTGTTGTGAGAAGGGAGTCTCTACCGGTGTCCGAGAGTAAGTGCTGTCAGAGGCATAGTCACCTTGCCTTAGTCTCCCATAAAGTGTGCAGATAAGCTGCGGCTGCAGCTGCAGCTACTGAGATGGAGGTGAGCCATGGCAAACTGGAAAATGTGCCTAACTCTGACTGCACTGGCAAAATGTAACAATAATATAATCCCATATGGTGGAACTAAGTATTCAAACACACTGGATACAATTTTTATTTCAACCACAGATCCAAATGTCTAATGTAATAATGTATATATCAAATTTATTATGTGACACAATAAATGATGAAATGTGTGAGGCCATGAAGAGATTACACTCAACATTCATTTGATATTTAATGATGACAAACTCAAACATGTTTCTTTTGGGGCACCTTCCTGTATTAGAGACAGAGAATGACATGCAACTAATGTCACGCAGTCAGACTCCACCGAGACGCTGTGGCTCACGGATGCTGTATTCATGGTTAGATTTAATGTTATTAGTGAAGCAAAATGATTTCAACAGAGGGCACCACAACAGAGGTAATACATTTGGTCTTTTTAACACAACATAATGTAACACTGTTTGCTTTTGCAGCCAGAGTAAAAAGTGTGGCCTCAGCTTGAGAGGTGTCATGTGATTGTTCTTAACCCAAGGTACTGCTAAAAGTCTAGCCCTTCTCTTATCGTTGCAAACGGCAAGCTGTTAAAGCATTTACAGAGCTTCAAGTGCCACCACACTTTACCACAATGCAAATGGGGTGACGGGAACTCCAGTGCTGAGTGAGCGTCAGTCTCTCAATAGTGCAAAAGCTGTTTGGCACAGGCTGGTGAGACAAAGGGCAAACACAGATGATTGCATTTCAGAGGCAGAGAGGATGAGAAGTACATGCTAAAATTTAAGGGAAAAAGGGCAAAATTAATACTGAATATAGAACGCCAGCGAATTTAGTTGGGACATACAAGAGATGTTTGTTTGCACTTACAAGTGGTTGAAGTGGGCAATTTGACATTATCAAAAACAAAAGTAAGCATCCTTAAACTACAATTTGCATTTATAGCTCCAAAAAATCAAAGGCAAACTGAAATGGAAAGGTAAAGTGAGATGTGCAATGATGGGATTACAGGGAGCATAATCAAATACACCAAAGAGGGAAAAAGATCCCTTATTAAATCTCCAAGTCCCTTTACGGATTTGGATTTTGATCAGCAGAGGCTGTTGGCCATTACAGCTCTACATTACAGTTAACCACCATGGCAAACAAAGAGTTCAGGTGACTGTGCCAACCTGAAAAGAGAGAATGTCCTCACAACATTGCCACAACCTGCTCCATGACATGGTCAACAGGTTCAGCTGGATTCTCTTTCCTGGCCAAGAACAGGTGAAGCACGCAGGGATTGGCTGACAGCGGGTTGGCCCGCGAACGAGATGTGAAGGCCATTATGGTAATAGGGGAGTAGACTGCCAGGAACATGTCAATAGCAAAGAGCAGAGGATTCCTGCATGAGGTTGGGGGAGGTTATCCAACCAAACATGAGCACATCACCTGGGAAAAAGCTTATTAAAATAGGCTGTGTTGTACTAAACAGTGCAGTGTGGATACACTGTTTCTAGAGGTGTTAACAGAGTCGGATTTAATATGTATGAATGTCCAACAAAACGTGTGTGTGTGTGTGTGTGTATGTTTGTATGAGGACAGTATGTATCTCTGCATGCAGGAGATAAAGGCAGCAGTCACTCATGGCAGGAGGCCTAGGCCGGGGCCTTTCTCAAATGCTCCTCATTAACAGCTCATAATGGCTGGCAACTTCCTCATGCCACCCTGGCTCATTCTCATTAGCAGCTGGCAGCAAGGTGGGGAGATGAGTGGACACTGGCATCAGCCCACCTTCACTCAAGTACAGCATGGGAGCGAGGCGGGAAGAGTGGAATATCGAGGGAAAGAGCTCGAGGTAGGTAGCATGAGAGGGAAAAATCCGCATCTCTGTAGATTTAATTAAAACTGGGGTGAACAGATGGGGAAGATGGAGTGAAGTCCAACAGGAGACAGCTCATCTGTTTGGGTTTTCACATTTCTCTTTCCATCTCTCCCCATCCGCCTCCCTCTCTCATCTCTGCTATTTTTTATTTTTTTTAGATAAATTCTTGGCATTCGGAGTGTCCCAATTCAAAGCTTCCACACTGGCAGTGTGACAGGCGACAAAAACAAGGGAAAAAATTGACTGAGCTCACATGGACTCTTGAAGTAACGTGGGCCTTTAGTTTGCTGTGGATAATTATGGGCTGGGCTAGAGCCGGCCGCCCCAGCACTGGGGCTGGGATGTTGTGCTGGAGAGTGGCTAAGCCCTTATTAAAAGGTAATCCAGGCAATCCCTGTGTAAAATAAAAGAGCTATTTGTTTAAAATAGAGAACCACTGAGCACAGATAGGGCCAGACAGAGGGGAAGGTCACTCAGTGTAGGGTTTTAGATCAGAAAAAAGATCAAGCCTGCCCGTGGCTCTTTTTTCTCCTCTCTCCCAGAAGAAGTCGCTTTTCATTCAAATGTAATCATCACCGCGCAGTAATATGACCTTCATGGCTGCATGTTAAAAGGAGAGAAAGCAAAGCATTCAGCTCCTTCAGTCCCTGTGGCCATTTCAGAGTATACAAAGGGATCATAGACGCAAGCAAAAACCACTAAATGAATTCAAAGCATCACTGAATAATAGCCCGCTGACTACGCACAGAAATATAAAATGTACATGCAGTGCATGTGTGTTAAATGCTGCTACAATTTCTGTGTTTGACACACTGAATCTTTGATTGACATTTGCTGCCAAAGCATTATCATAATCTCCTAGCAACCACAGTAGGAATCAGAAAAACATAAATCATGGAAGGGAAAAAAAATCCCCGCATCCACCTTGTGCAACAATGCCACTAGTCTTGCATTTTCTTCTGAAAAATTTCTGCCTTAGCTCAATTCCCTGCTACATTAATCTCATTATCCTTTGAACCTTTTCACTGTTAATGCCAAATGCAATTTGTATTCTAAGGCCAAGCAAAAAGCTCTAAACTGATTATCCCAATTTGAACCGTGGCAGTCCTAGATATTGTTGAGTCTGAAAGGGCCATCTAGCTGGTGAATGGGCTTCTCATATGCCTTCTGAGTTTCATGACACAATGTTGCGTCTGCTTTGCAAGGGATAAATTAAGCGTGTGAAAGTCTAAGCAAAGCCCTCATTTTCCAGTTAATCAAATCTTCCCCTAATCAAATTAGCGCACATAATTCCTCTGGATGCGTGGTACAAAAACAGCATTATCCCCCTCTCCGGAGCTGAAAGGCAGGGAATCAGCGTGGTGCCTCTCTCTCCTCTGCATGAGCAGCCCTCAATGGAAGAGGAGGGCCAGGGTGAGGTGGGGGGTGGAAGTGACCAGGGGCGAAGGGGGAGGGCACGGCTCTTCCCAGTGGCCTAACAGAGAAAGGCAAGGCCGGGGTAAACTTTGGCAGCGTTTAAGTTCCCAGCTCATTAAAAAGCCTGGCTCAGTGGCCACCTCCAGGGAGCACTGAAGCGTTGGCTAATGAGGTACTTGTTTAATTTTCTTTCAAAGGGCTGGACATCTGTGACAACCCCCCACCCCCTTCAAACCCCACACTCCCTCCCATTTCTCCCCTCAGCCTTAAAGCCCCATGCCTCATCTTTCTTCTTCAAACCCCACACAAAGCCCATCTATCAATAGGCCGCAGGGTTCTCTCTGGTTTGATGAAGTGTCCCTCATTGAATAAGGCAGATAATACATTTGGAGGAGAGCAGAACAATCGCCATTAACTCTGATCTCTCCCTCTGAACAGTCAAAGCCCATCATGGAAATTCAATAGTGGTCAAGCTAAATGGATAAATGTTCACAGTCCACCGTAACGTTCTAATTGATTTCCCTTCATGAGATAATCCACTCTTCTCAATAGTGGTCCTCGCTACTCCCTTTCACCCCTGCCACCCCTCTGTGGAGATGCTGCACATATCTTGGGGCTACAGGAAAAAAAGGGAATTGCCAAATAGCTGGTGTGTATTTATCTGGTATTCATCATGTCAGGTTCATATCTCCATTTTGATGAAGTTGAGAGGCTCGAGTCTATTTTCTGTGACCTGCCAATCCTTGCCACACTGCCCTTTATGTGAATCTCTGTCTTCATATCCAATCCCCGTAGCGACTCACAAGACATTAAAGGCCCCTCACTCTCTAGCAGTTAGCGTAATTGGAATTCAAAGCAGCTAGTGCAGCGTCTCTCTTCATTGGTCACTTCCACTTATTTCATAATGCATCTCGATTCTTTCATTATGAGAGCTGTCTGACTCATATTTGCACCTTGATGCCCCCCTAATGTCTAAGAACACGGGAAGAATATAAATGTGCTCTTTCTACTGCCTACATTTCTTCCTTATTTTCATCTGGGGCCCTTTCATGCAATCTTTGGTATAACAAGGTAGGAAGGATGAACTAGCAACAGAGGAAGTGAGAAAGCGGGGATGTCAGAAACGCATTGGGAGCCAGTTAAAAGGTCTCATGAAAACATTTGTCAATTTGTACAATGTAAACAGGCTGTAACAATGTGTCCTGGGGTCAGCAGGTCAAACCCATGGCTCATGCATCAGCTGGCGCGTGGTTATTGTTCCGCTCGTCCCGTCAAAGAGGGGGCCGAGGGTGTGAGCTTGAGTGTGCGTGACAGAAGGAAGATGTGGGGAAGAGGCGCGGAGGCCTTCGGGGTGATCATAACTAAAACACTGCGCTATTATTAGGATGACACTAGAAAGCACCATCTGGGTTGTTTAATGAGCCTTTACCACGGTGTTAAAAGAGCCTCAAGTTAATTTCCTGAAACAATATGCTTATAAAAGACTCAAGCATGTTGTAAACTAAAAGCATTGAGCATTACTAAAACAAGAAGACTGTTCCTAAAACTCTAAATGCTGAAAGTTATGGCTTTTTTAATGCACAATAATCAGCCAGCAATATTATTTGCATTTTAAATGCTAACGCTCCAACTGTGAAATTCTGGGTTATTACAATTTTTTTAAAAAAAATCAATAATTTGGCTGAAAGCTTACGCTGACCACTGTTTTTTTGGGGGTAGCAAGGAAATATATATTACAAAACAAACTTAGCACAAAAGTAAGGAAATGTGTGTCTGGTGGATTATTTCTTTGTTGTAACAACACTTTTCAGCAATAAATCTTATATTGGAAAGGCTGTTTATCTCCCCTTAAATGGAGCCACATTTGTAAGGAAAATGCATTTGTGGGTTGAGCGGCAGAGTTGAGTTTGCGGGTTGCATTAAGGAAAGACTTGCTAACTCTTCTCTGCCGATGCCAAACAGCTTATTCTGCTACTGACTCTTGTTTGGTGTCGTTTATTGGATTGGATGATTCAAGTCTGAAGAAAGAAGACATATTTATTTAACAAACAGGGCCCTCAGTAGCATGTGGAAGAACCATGCACAGCCGCTACAGCCTGGCACCTCCTCCTCATGCTGGTCACACACTGCTGTGGGAAGGCATCACATTCTTCAGCCAGCACTTGTTGCAAGTCAGCCAATGTGGTTGTGTTGGTCACTTTGACATGAACGGCACATCTATTCCATCCTCTCCACTCCCAAATTCTGCAGGTAGTCTCTGATAAACCCTGCTCTGTGGGGGTGTTATCTTGGAGGACAGAGTTCAGTCCCAGAGTGTGGACATGTGGGATCGCTACTGGTTGTAGTCTCGTCTGATATCTCTGCATTGAGAATGCCTCCAATGATGACACACATGACTGTCAGCACCTGGGGTACCACAAGCTCCAAACAAGAGTTAATAGCAGAATCTGCTGTTTGGCATTGGCAGAGACAATTTGGAAACAACCCACATACTCAACTCTGCTGCTCAACCCACAAATGCATTTTCCTAATAAATGTTTCACCATTTAAGGGGAAAAAAACAGGCTTTCCAGTGGTGTAAGATTCATGGCCAAGAAGCATTGTTGCAACAAAGAAATAATCGACACACAAACACAAATTTTCTTCATTTTGGACTAAGTTTATACAGCCCAAATAACTGTTTTAAAGACTTTCATCCCTTTCATCACAAAGTCTTTGAATGAGAACAAATTCAATCATAAACCTTCAGGAAAATGGATCCCAGACAGAAGGGTCACAAAATTGATGGGATTAGGGTTTGAGTTGTAAGCTCAGCTTTGTTGGGGAATCTAAATAATGTTGTTTTTGTTACGTTTTTTTTTTTAAAAATGAGAGATTGCTATTTGCAAGCAGATCATCTTTGGATTCTTCAAAATGGGTTCTCCTGTATTCACTAGGGAGTTTGCAGAATCTACTTTGCTCCGTGGTGGTAAGGCAAAGTACAGCCATGCTGTCACTTCATAAGATTTTTCTTTTGGCCTATATCTCTCTACTGTAAATAATGCTGAATACACTCAAAATGTATTATTTGTGATAAGAACATTAACTACTTTTAATGTAGTGGACCCCCAAAAATGAATGCTTTCATGTGAGCTCAGGTAATGAGAGCTCCCACATAAGTGGAACCCAGGGTGGAACCCAAGAGATGAAACAGTGACTACTGCTATCAGTTAATGACATTTTTTTTTTGCTGACAAGTAGTCAACAAGGTGAAGACTGTCTGAGCTGGTGTTCAACCAACATGTCTATGCAACCTTTTAACTAAAACTTTTTGGCACCGCTGCTGAAATCATTTAGTAATCTGTGTTAGAAACACGCCATTTTGATTTATGGAAGTCTCGGTACTAAAAAGCATTTTCAAATTTAAACATGCAAATATCTGTGCTGGAAAGGGAACAATACAAAACGGTTCAAAGTGCAATAAATCCTTCAGCTTCAACTAATAAGGGAATGAACTTTCTTACGTTTTGGTGTTTTCATTACATTTGAAATTGCAACATTATTTCAATGTATTAAAATAGAGTACGGATGAAAAAAAAAAATTCCTTCACACAGAAACACAGAGGAGTTAAAAATGCATGGTGTAAAAGTATTTGCTTTCTTTCTGATTTCTTTTGGGAGATTTTCGCATAGAAAAAAAATGGAAGTTTTGAAGTGGCCTTGTCAGAGTCCAGACTTAAAACCAACTGAAATGCTTTGGTATGATCTTAAACAGGCTGCTCGTGCTCAAAAACACTCCAATGTGGCTGAATTAAAACAATTCTGCATAGCAGAGCGGGACAAAATTTCCCCACTGCAAACGCTTGATTGCAGTATTTACTGCAATGGGTGGCAGAACCAGTTATTAGGTTTAGGGGCAATTACTTTTTCACATCGGACCAGGCAGGTTTGGAGAGCTTAGAGAATATTTTTATTATATTCATCACCCGTTTTTTTGTTGTTGTGCCACAAACCTTTATTCAGCAGCTGGTAATGTGGTGTTGTAAATATCTACTGGACTGGCTCATGGTGACCCTTGGCCTTAGGTTTCACCATGCTGGCTGATTTGCAATGTGGCCTTGGCCCTACAGCGGTGCTGAGCAGCAGCAGGCAACCAGGCCAAGATGCTGACCATGGAGGCGGAGGTCAGTACAGGACTGATAGCATGAGGTCAAGACTGTAGGGTGTATGCTCTCCATCTTCCTCTGACAGCCTTAGGGCTTTCTATCAAGTATGTTGGCTCATATTGGTCTGCCTGCAAAGGAATGTTATTTAACCAAGTCTGCACTCATACTGTTTGTATCACTGCAAAACTATGAATCAGCTTGCCCTTAATATTAGAAGCAGGATGGGGCTGTTCCAGAACATTTCTGACACAAAAGTTACACAGTCCGTGAATAATGTTAGCATGAGTGATCACACTGCCCACCACCAAAGCTGGACTTTTAATGAAATCCCCAGTTTAACCTACTGGGACAAAAATCATGAGTAACTGGTTATCTGCACACCTACACCTGTCAAACAGTAAGTAAGTGGAAGTAACTTGAAGCCAGGAAAATCATCCAATGGAGTTGTTGGCAAGCATATCATGTTGAGAAAGTATAAACCCATCAGTCAAGTTAACAAAAGGTCAGTAGCTCCCAGACTGCAGCTCACAGTACATCTTTGCCTGAGCGGAGGATGTTAGCTCACTACTGTGCTTGATCAGGGCATTGCCTTCAGCTAGACTGCTGCCCAGAGCCAACCTAAGTGGTGGGAGGAGATCAGTTTTGTGGTTTTGGGGGGCTTGCGGGGTGGTAAAATTGGCTCCTGGAAACTCGCCAACCCTTCGACTGACTCATCAACAAGGACCCAGGAGGAGACCTTGAGACAGACAGAATGTTCATCCTTTCAAGCCTCAGATCTACCTCAGTGTGGGGTTAAGCCTTGATAGGCTGGCGTACAGTGTTTTGATGCCCCCTGTTTTCTATAACTCCTGTAGGCATCATGTAGGCAATCATGCATGACACAGCCTGAGGCACAGACACATGGGTCCAGCACTGGCCTGTAAGTCCTTGGAATCTATGTCTGTATTTGAGCAGACTTTATTGGACCAGACAGGACAGGAAAGCCTTGTCAGATCAGAGGGGGGAAAAAAGCAAAAAAACAAAACAAAACAAAAAAAAAACAGATGCTGAATGAAAACAAGACACAATCCAAAACAAAGCAAACCACTTGCACAGAGCTATACTGAAAATGCATGACAGTAACACTGTTGCTGAAAAACTGGCAAACTTCAGACCAAAAGCTACAAAACTGACTTTAACTAAATATGTCCTCAATTATGTCCATCCAAAGCCAATAATCAAGCAACCTCAAACATGCCATTTCACATTTGTCTTTTTTCATACTGAGTGACAGGCAGAACAATCAAATTAAGTTCCTCTCGGCAAAACCGCAAGTGTAATTATGCACTAAGTGGGAACAAATCAACACATGCAGAGCAATCGTATAGTAATATTGACACACAGTATTTTCTGATGTGAGAGAATAGAACGTACTACGTTGAAAGTAGCAGTTATCTTCTCCGCTGTCGCTTTCAATTAGTAATTTAAGGAACAAGCTTCCTTTCATGAAAAGGAACGTTAATAATTTCTATAATGTGAAAAGAACAGCTTCTGTATCCATTGTGATTTGACAGTGGCACTTCCTTTCTAAGGCCCTTTGTTTTTAATGTTGCCCAATCTCTTCTGAATTCTTATGTGTCAGGTCTGCGTGCGCGCTATTTGTGGCACTAATGAAGAACATGCAAATGGAAAAAAGACTGTCTAAGAGATTTAGGAGATGAGCTTTACGATCAGAAAATAGCAGCAACTAATATTCTTATAGCAAATTTGAATAATGCCTCAAATGCTGTGTTACAGTTTATGAGGTTATGAACACCTGTTTTGAAGCATTGATTTTAGCATTAAAATCTTTTATTTATTCTTTTTTTTTAAGGATCAGTGCCATAGTGAGTGGGTGGAATGCCAAGTTACTGACCAACACTAGGCAGCTTGGTTAGCAACTGCATGCATATTCACGTGCATGTACAGGTGCATCACACAGAAACAGATACCTGGTAATTAGTTCAAAGTAAAATATAAATGAAACAGTTGAAATTCGTTTGCACAGATTTACAATTAACCTCAACAAAACCATGAGATAATCAGATAATAGGACTAAAAATGCTCAGCAAAAGGTGCCAATATTACAAACAGCTGCCAGCTCCAGCTGATAGTGTCAACATGCACCTGTTAAAGAGCAGAGATACCCCTACTCTGAAGCCTAAACGAAGTTTAGAAAGACAAGCATGTTAACACAGAGCACTATGCTGATTCCCTCGCTTTCAGAGCTCACCTAAAGAGCTGCTTGATCATAATGCTACTGTGAAGCAAACCACAGGTTCATTGCAGGGATCTGTACAACAGCCAGGTTACAGAGCACCAACTACAGACAAGACATGTGACTGAGAATGATGAGAATATGACTGTGTGCAGGGTACAGTTGAGTTTGACATATAGCAGTGATACAATACAAGCAGCTGAAAAGAATCACCCGTGTGAATATTCAGTTGGTGTTAATCATGTCAGAGTCAATATTGATGGCGCATCATCTACAAATATGGTTTTAATGATGCCCAGAAACAAGAATATGAGAGATTTTTTTTTAGTTTGGCAGAAAAAAGTTAGCTCAAAATAAACATGACACAAACTTTAAGTATAGAGAAGGTTAGAAGCAGCGTCACTGTGCCTTTGCGGATCTAGAGACAGCGTATGATAGGGTGCCAGGAGTGGAACTGTGGTCCTGCATGAGGCAGTCAGGGTGGCAAAGAAGTGAGAGTAGGGAGCAGGTAGAAAAGAGCCTGGAGAGGTAGAGGTATACAATGGAGAGAAGAGGAATGAAAGTCCAGAGAAGCAAGACAGAATACATGCGTGTGAATGAGAGGGAGAAACGTGGAAAGGTGAACATGCAAGGAGCAGAGATGGTGAAGTTGGATGAATAAAAGAACTAGTTCTTATATATTGCTTTACTACTCGAGTTGAACACTCTTTATTCAACACGTTTGCATTTACCCATTCATACAAGCACTTCCTTCTGCAGCTAAGTGCTTTCTATCTAGCATTCACACTCTGACGGTTACATTGGAGAGAAACTTTGGGTTCAGTATCTTACCCAAGGATACTTTGGCAGACTGGAGCAGCCAGAAATCCAACCACCAACCTTCCAATTAGTAGATGATCTTGTTTAAATAACTCTGGTCAACCATTAAAAGTAATGGGCAGTGTACAAGAGAAGCAAAGACGAGAGTCCGGACAGGGTGGAGTGGGAGGAGAAGCGTACCAGGCCTGATTTGTGACAGAAAGATACAGTAGCAGCAAGGGTGAAAGGGAAGGTTTACAAGCTGGTAGTAAGACCTGCTATGATGGATGGTTTGGAGACGGTGGCACTAACACAAAGACAGGAGGCCGAGCTAGAGGTGGCAGAGCTGAAGATGCTCAGAATTTCATTGGGAGTGACCACACTGAAATGAGTAGAAACGAGGACATCAGAGGAACAGTTTAGGTTGAGCAATTTGGAGACAAAGTCAAAGAGGGAAGCCTGATGGTTTCCATTTGTGCAGTTGAGGGGTAGTGGACAAAGGATTTTGAAGATGGAGCTGTCAGACAGGAAGAAAAGAGGAAGACCTCAGAGGAGGTTCGTGGATGTTGAGAAGAGGACATGCAGAGGGTTGGTGTGACAGAGGAGGAGGCTAGGGATTAGGTGAGATGGATGTAGATGATCCACTGTGGGATCCTAGAGGGAGCAGCTAAAAGAAGAAGAAGATGATGATAATCCATCCATCCATCCATCCATCCATGTTTTTATCCCCTTATCCAACTCAGGATTGTGGGGGAGCTGGAGCCTATTCCTGCTGTCATAGGGTGAGGGGGATACACATGGCCCTGGAAAGGTCACCAGTCTACTACATGGCAAACACAGAGAGACAGACTCTCACATAAAAGTATACGAGAGAAGAATCTTTAAAACGGCAGGTCAATGATGAAGAGTACCTGGAAAAACCCATGCAGGCACAGGGGGCAAGCCACTGCACTATTGTGAAGCTACATGCTACATTAATCAAATCCACATTTACTGTAACAAGCAGTATGACAACCATAACAGGCAACCAGCACTAAAACTTGGCAGTTATTGGTTGCATGCCAGTAAATACCTGTATCCTAGCGCCATCATTATTACACAAAGTGCAGGTCAGTGCTCTTAAAACATCAACCCGCCATGTGTACCTGACAGGCTGAGAGGGTTTCAGCTAGTCAGCAGGACCATTTGCCATCTGTACAGGGATGCATTGCTTAGCTGTGTGGTTCCTGCTGTTTAATGTAACTGCTAATTGGAGCAACACTGGAATCTTAGCGTCTCTCCCAAGGAGATGTTCACATTTTTCACATGTTATTCATATAATCCGTAAAGGTAGCTGCTGTTATGAGATGGATCACACGTGGATATGTTTACATTACAAATACATCCTGCAAACTGGTTAAATTTCTAATTATATTGTGTCTTGACCCACAGTACTCAGTAAGAATAATGACTCTGGAGACCACAAGGAGCCGAATTTTTTGTTTTTTTCTTGTATATTTGAGGGGATTTTCATATGACAAATTATTAAAAAAACCAATATTTATTTCTACTTTATTCCAAACCTTTTATACAGATGATGTAATTGCCACACCGAAAGGTGGCCACAGTGGCAGGCGAGGGTAGTGACGTGATGAATCAACTGGCGGGTGCAATCATTTGAAAATTCCCCTGGCAGATGTGGCTGTGTGCGCGTCTTTGATTAACTTCATTAATATACATGCCTCGCTCTGATACACAGGCAGTGGCATATGGTAAAAAGCAGGAACAGGAAAGAAGTGATTTGCTGTTTGCTCTGGAAAACAAACAAGCCAACAGGTCCTAGCAGATGGCGCTGTATGCGACGCTGGTGGGAGGCAGTGTGCTGCATTGGTGCTGCCGCCAAGCAGGAGCTCTCCTGTGGATGAAGAGAAGCCTGACTATCGCCCTCGGCCTGCCGCATGGTAAACAAATAAAGCGTCCTTCTGCTTTCCTGTGTGCTGAGCTTTTTATCCTGCGTTGATCTTACCTCCTGATTTCAAAGCACAAAAAGCGCTTGTTTTTGGCAAGTTAAAGTGCTCTAGGCTTGATGCTCTTCAGAAAGCAGCTTAAAGAAGAAATGTGTTTAATAATGGCTTGTTTGTGTGCAGCTCTCATTTCCCTCTTTGCTCCTTACTACTTCCCTCAGCATGCCTGCGAGCCACCGTTCCACTTTGTTCCCTTTTAAACAGCAAAGTTGGTGGCTCATTTATATTGATAATAGTTGTTGGTTATGCATCAGGAAGAAATAGTTCAAATGTTTTTGCACTGTTTCCTCCTATATCACAAAAAAGCACAAAGAAAACTGCAATTTGTTGCTAAAACAGTCAATGGATGCAATGCCCAAGGGGCTGCTAGCTGAGTTGTGGATGTGCAAAGTATAATAAATGCTTTGGTGTCTCCTGAAGCTGTGTTCACTGTGGCCCACAAAAATGTTCCCTGGTCAACATCAGCTTACATCACTAAAGCTTCCTGAGGCAAAGCAGAAATTCTTATAATACCAGGCAGGACGCATTATCCTGCTGAAAGAGGCCAGAAACATCAGGAATACCCTTTCCAGGGAAATTGTACATGGTCTGCAACAATGCTTAGGTATGTGGTACGTGTCAAAGTAACATCCACATGGATGGCAGGACCCAAGGTTTCTCAGCAGAACATTGCCCAAAGCCGGGTTGCCTAGTAGTGCGTAGTGCATCCTGGTGCCAGGTGTTCCCCAGGTAACAGTAAGCAACACACCTGGCCTTCCACGTGATGCAAAAGAAAACGTGGTTCATCAGACCAGGGCTTCTTCCATTGCTCTGTGTTCCACGTGTGATGTTTACGTGCCTGTTGTTGGTGTTTTCTGCAGGTGAGGGGTCAGCAGGGACCCTGACTGGTCTGCAGTTATGCAGCTCCATACGCTGCAAACTGTGATGCCCTGTCTATTCGGAGTCCTTTTTATTAGAACCAGCACAAACATTTTCAGAAATTTGAGCTACAGCAGCTCATCTGCTGGACCACCACTGTTGATAGATACTGACCGCTGCAGTTTTGGAGACGCTCTGAACCAGCCCTCTAGCTATCAAACTTTGACTCTTGTCAAACTCACTCAAACCCTTACGCTGCCCATTTTTCCTGATTCTAACATCAATGTTGAGGACAAAATGTTCACTTGCTCCGTGATATATCCCACATACAGACAGGTAAACACGGGGGAGAGAGCGAGAGCGAGAGAGAGAGAGAGCGTTATAATTGTGGAAGCTCATATTAAACATTAAACACCAATTATGAGGCTAAATATAAATCTGTCACAAATTAAGGCTTCCGACTGAAGGAAAATAGGAAGGCATGAAGGAAGAGAAGGAGAAATGGTACAACTGTAAAATAACATTATAATGAGGTGTACATACATATTCAAGTAAACTGTTATGTATCTACCTTGGAATATATTTGTGCAAAAATAAACTGTTTAACAAAATAGTTTTGGGTTCTATTTTCTATTCAGCATTTACTGTATAATACGCCATACTCAAAGTTTAGAGATGCAAAGCAGACCTTCCCTTATATATTCAAGGTTCTGATTACTTTAATCATCTTTAGGACTAAAGTGAGTTCAAAGGCAGTTAAAAGACCAACTACAGGACTCTACATCTTTTGCCTCTTTGCAACTTCAATCTTAGACTCAAGCACACACATAATGAGCTTCTTTCGAAGCCAACTTTTTTCAGGACTATTAAACATTCTGTTTCTGCTATTCGTATGAATACATTTATAAAGTATGTATATGGTTCCTTCTGTGTTTAGTGGCAAAAGTGAAAATCAACAAATTAATTCCATCACAATCTTTTATAACACTGAGCACATATAAAATAGATGGAACTGGAAAAACACAGTCTTCCCCCCTGGACTGAGCAGCTACAGCCGGTGCATGACTCAAGTTTAAATACAGCAGTGCAATAAGCTGTGACCAAGAGCATTTGTGCAGTTGTCTGCGACTGTCGCCTCAGACAACTGCGCAATTACTTTTCTCATCATCCAGATCATGTAATATAATAGTTTGGTAGCTTCATCCACATTCAGTACATTACAAATGACAAATTGTCAACAATACAGAGATATTAACTGTTATTTTTTTTTAATGAGGAGGCTGCTTCCTTTCTCTGAACCTCCCTCCAACTACAACTACATAAAAGGATGATCTCATCCCGAGCCTCAGTCAGCAGGGTGAATGTGGTTTTCTGCAATATCTCATATTTTTCCTTTAAACTGTACGGTGGGGTGGAATTCATGCATAAGAAAAAGCTTTCAGAAGCTTTTATGTGTCCTGCATGTTCGTTTTCCAAGGCTGCATTTAAGATACTGTTGTTCTAGTCAGAACCTTGATAGTAGTAATTTTATCACTTGCACTAAAGGCAGACTATCATTACCTTGCACTATATATCAATTAACATACGCCGTTGGGTAATGTTAATGATTAAGAAAGTTGCACGCACTGATTAAAAAAAAAAAATCTTGATTAGAGAAGGGTAAGCAACCCAGCGTGGCCATCGCTGATGAATGTGTCACTACAGTCAGTGGCTGACAGATGAAGAGCGAGGGAACTGGGGTGGTGGTGGTGGTGGGGACAGAGGGAGGGATAAAAAAGAGCAGGAGCCTCAAAACTGAAGGTTTGGAGTCCATAATTAGGCAGCAGTTTTCCCTTTCTAACCATTTTCCCAAAAGAAAAGAAGCCTGACTACTTAATTGGAGGAATCAAATTTAGTCAAGCGCCCCGTCGGCTCAAACCTACATCATTAAAGTTGCCAGCTAACAAACATCAAACACGAGGCAGCATTAATGAAGCAGATGTATTAATTTCCCATTTATGAGCAGCTAAGCAACTCGCTGCTGCTCCCCGCTCTCCCTCCTCTCTGCTCCCTTTCTCCCTCTCTTTCTCTGACAGCACTATTAATGATCTTTAATGCCCCACAGGCAGTAATAGGCCCCACTGGGAGAGCCGAAACACTGCGATTTGTATTGAGGATTTAGACATAACGGGGGGGTGGGGGGGTGGAAGAGTGAGATCTTGGGGACAGCTCCGAGGCGCTTGATCAGGCCCAGGCCTCACAGGGGCGTCTGCCGCTCCAGAATAATAAATGACAGCCTCACGATTAAATCAAACCTTCTGTTCAAAAGGGCCAGAGCGACTGATTGTCACTAACAATCGAGCTGCTTTTTTAAACACCTCTGGGAAAAGAAATCAAAAGCAGACAGCGTAGGAAAAAGGAAAAAAAAAAAAAACTTCAACGGCAGTCTGCCTCTCAACACCTGACAGTTAACACACATTGGGAGAGACAGACCAGAGCCAAGTCCAGGGAATGAGGACCTGTCACTGGTAAATCTCAGACCAAACTCATTATGCCACTACCCACAATGCACCAGTCAGCACAATGCTTATGATTCAACATCATGCATCATTAGTGCTAGCCATATGCACACGATAAGCAAACACATTTTACAGTCTAAGTGGCTATTTGATTAGGATTTGCAGCGCAGTATCACATCCTTTATTAGATTCTCATCTTTTCAAGTATTGCATTCAAAGGCAATGTAAGCAAATGAAATAATAATGAAACCCAACCAAGGCAATCTCCATCCAATTCAAGTCTAATTTTAAAAAATTGACAGCAATTCAACAATATGCTCCAGTGACAGCCAAGGACAGAAACAATAAAAGCTACAGATGTCAGACACAAGTCGTGCCTCTGTTGACATTGTCCCCAATGCTGCATGGGCACATCTAATTATCTGCCGCAGAGGATAACCCAGATAAATAAGCGTGCACTGACATTAACCTACAAATTAGACATACTGCGCATCCCAAATGTGCAGCTTTCTGAGGCTCACCCTTAAAGCCGTTTGTTTCTTCATTAAGCTTATTTACGGCTCTCTGGAGACTGATCTGAATGCTGTCTTGTTTTTATAGTGTTCATTCTAGTACTAGGTTAAATGCTGATGAATTTAACCTGCCGATACGCAGTAACTAACAGTTTTGATTTTGATACCAGAAACAGTATTTTCCATGCAGATGCTGCTGCTCTTCCTAATGTTACAATGTTCAGCCAGCTGTTTTTAGTGTTGTGTTAAGTTTCATTCACACTTTTTCATGCTGCTGCAAGTCAAATAATCTCAACCTGAGGAGCAAAATGTTCTGAATTAAATTTGACCTTTTTACACCTAATAATATGGATGTAAGACACCTGTGCCAAAGCAATACCATAATGATGATAGGAAAGTAGCAACATGCACAGAGGTGCTTTGGGGTCCATCTTTCTTTCCTCTCTGTCTCTGTGTAGACAGCAGTATCATCATTTCCTCTGTGCTTCACTGTGGCAGGCAGCAGTGGGGTTAAGCTGCCAGAGATGCAATGATAGTGAGAGGGTGACTGCAGCTGGGGGCTGCAGATAGCACATTCTGTCAAATAGCGTCAGGCTGCCTGCATAATGAAGTGACGAGAACAACGGCGGGAGACCAACAAAAAATAAAAAAAATAGGAGACAGAGGTGGGGGGCGGGGGGAGGGCAGCTCCACCACAGTCTGAAAAGCTGCTGGAACTATAGTTCATAAGCAAGTGGATAAGAAACATTCATCTTTAGACTGATTACTTACAAGTGTAAGGTGCATTACTTTTCTTCCATAGGTAATGCATGTATGTGTCCTTTATTTAACAACCAATTTGTTTTAGAACACTGGAAGGTTATACAAGCACATCAGTAACTCACATTTGTTGTGCTCATAGTCACAAAGATTTTGATGAAGGACACAGTCCCAAAACCTGCAGGACAAACATTTTTTTCTTAGCAAAAATCCGCATTATTCACTTACCATAGTATTTCTCCAAGCAAGAAGGTAATCGTTTACATGTCACATATATTGCTAGGTTATCCAACAGTCCCATTTTGAAATCTGCTCAGATGTTTCCAAATATGTAAAGACCCATCTTTGAGGTGAGGCCGGCCAGTTATCTCAGTTTCTGAGATTGGTAAACGGTCGTCATTGTTAGGACAGCAATCTTAAGCCATTTCTGGCATTGATGTTTTTCCATGATATAGTTCTTACTGGAAGGACAGATGGAATCTGATATCTTTCTTTCTAAATATCATGCATTTAGATTTAGAGGATGGCCCACAAAATCTTAATGCTTTCATTTTTGTATATACTTTGTCCCTGCATGCAGTACCACTGCAAATACCCCCTTCATTAACCAGTGTGAATGGATGAAAGCTGCATTTGCTCTATCAGGAGTTTTGTTTTTGTGGCTATATTTCTTTCAGTTACGATAATATTGTAATTAGGAAAGTAAATAATGAGATTTGAGAAAACAAACATTACTAAACTAGAGTCAGGTGGAGCATGTGAAGTGAGCTGTACATGAACATTTATATAAACCACCTGAAGCTTTTCCAAACATCAGTCTCTCTACTGTGATGGTTGTTTACAGTTATAAGTTTTGGTATTTCATTCATCCTTTTGGTAACTATAGTGACCATCTGAGGGTCTTACTGGCAACATTTCTGGCCCGACTTGTTTTTGGTGGTCTGTTTTATACATTAAGGGAAATACCTTGTTGAGGTCAAACAGCAAGTTAATTTGAGCCATAACTGGAATTTCCCATTAAGTAAAAACATATTAGAAAGACACATTTCTATGGCCCTGAAAAATAGCATACAAAGGTGCAAAATGAAATATTTGTCATAAAGCACCGATTGAACTTACATCTGGCATCCCACTGAAAACCACACGGCACAGCTCCTCTCCTTCACGACAGCCTTGAGGACACAAGGGTTGATTGTACTGAAACGCATTACTGTGGCTTTAGGCTGTTTATAACAGCAGCTGTGGTATCTGTCATCATTGGATTCTCCTTTATCCGTGCCTTCTTTATCATGATATGTTTCTAAACTGACCTCTAGACCCCACCCCCAACACACACACACACACACACACACACAGACCCAGTGGGTGGTAAATACTGCATTTACGTCCAGATGTTCACACTACAGACCAGCTACTCTCCATCTCAGGAAATTTTACCTCT
>VUQK01006132.1:1658-19020 GCA_015106715.1 Bujurquina vittata | reverse complement strand
CAGGTTGAAATATAACCTCCAGCCTGTATAGATTAACCTGTTAATTATCAATCATTCCACGGCCACACAAGAATTCCCCTAACTAACACTTTTGTCTATCCATCTTATCATCCAAAGTAATACTTAAGAGTACGACTCTGGCAGGGACTCATAAATAAAGGTTACCTATTTACATATTCAGTTTATCATGGATATTGCATACTCTGTACATAAAAATTCAAATGCAGTGTTTATGAAATATGATCATGCAGCAAATGTGAGAAGACACAGAGCACAGCCCATTCATATACAGAGAGGATTTAGTGCAAGTGATTAATAAAGAATGAAAGTGACATTAGACCAGAGGAAATTAAGTCTTGCTCAAAAGACTTATTCACAAAATATATTCAAAGTAAACTTCTCTTGAAATTATATATATATATATATGTGTGTGTGTGTGTGTGTGTGTGTGTGTGTTTATTTTATTTTTTTAAAGCTTTAAAAATGTTATTTGACAGCCTTCATATCAGAGCAACAGAAGGATTTATATGAAGCCAATAACTGTAATTCAGCAGAAAATAATGATATTTGTAAAAACAGCTTTGCTTTATGAATTTGACTCTTTTTCATCTTTTTCCCTACAGAGTCTGATCCAACAGGGAGAATATAGTGGAAACCAAACAGAAATTCTCTGAATTCATAATGATATACTTTCTGTGTGCATTTCCATATGGCACATGTGTAAGTACAATCTGTGTGTATGCAAAATAAAGAAAAAATATTTTAACTGCTAAAGAACTACATGCACGCACTCAACTCCTCAAACTATAAAGGAAGAGCTGTTTGGTTTGTAGTTAAGAGAGAGAGAGGAGTAATGGCATAAAGGAGCAAATACTGTGCAGCAAGTGTCTCATCTCTTCTCATGAACTAGTTAACCTGAAAGAATACGATCTACAAATGTGTTTCAGCAAAAGCAAATTACCTGGGTTTTGTGGAGGGGAACTAATCTCTCCAAGCATGACACTGGACAGGAAAGGCCTCTTACTGTTATTATGATGTGTCGGCTTGTGTTAGATGGAGGGCCTTGATGGCCGCATCAGGAAGGAGCATCGAAGCCCCTCTACCATGACAGCGCTCTGATGGATGTACGGGTGGTGGAGGGGCAGGGAAGATGGAGGTTAGAAACCCAGAGATGAGGAGAAGAAGGAGCGTGATAGAGGTGCAGAAGGGGTTAGATACAATAGTAAATACCTACAGATGCAGCACATTAGCAGTAGGTGCAGATCCCGAGATAACATTAGCATGCACGATAAAGCTTTCCGTGGGACAGGCCATCTCCAAAACAAAATAAAGGTCCCGTGTGGTGAATTTTCAAAGCCTATTTCTCGTGACCTGTGATGATTTGTTCACTATATGTAGCAGACTGATGATAACAGCCCATTTAAAAGCAATTTAGGAAATCAGAATATCTGTATGTCAAAGTTTGACACATTTTTCAGTCCTCTATATTGTGAATTATTAGCATTAAAGGATGCAAGAACAAGAATTTTGTGCAACTGAAATGATTTTGAGAAAGGAAATGGTTAAAAAAAAACTATGCACAACATTTGCTTTTCTGTGAAAGTGGAATATACAGTGAAAAATAAAAGTTTCTAGGATCTGAACACAAGAAATTCCGTTTTTTTTTTAACTGTTACCATGTAGGATTTCACCCATATTTAGCAGGTTAACTAATCCATATATCTCTAAAACCTTTACAAGCTAACAAAAGCAGCCTTGTTTCCATCTATTCCTTAACGTACTGATTTATTGGAGTTCAGGAATAAGATTTTTTTTTAACCCAAAAAGGAACAAACCTTCAGTTTTTCATGTGTTATTATAGTTAAGGCTTTCCCACAACAGCGTCACAAGACACTGCCTGCACTAACTACAAGTGTGTGTCACTAATCTGCTTATTTCTCGCTACAGCATTCAGTAGTAGCTTTGTTATAATGTGCTGGTGCAGTAGAAGCACTCTAGACAGGTACTTGTTGGTGTATCACAATGCCCCCCCCCCCATCCGAGAATGCTCACAGCTGGGGGTGTCTTGCACACAGTATCCATACTAAAATATTAATAGCCAGTTTTCCTCCATGTCAGCAGCTTGTAATTTGATTTCTGGTTAAGAAATGCAGTTTTGGGTGGCAGATCTCACAGTAAACACTGGTCCCTAAGTTCCACCTCATCTTGCTCCCTTTGGGTCCCAGGAGACAGTGGCTTGGGGGAAGAGATGGTGCTTCTCCTTGGCCTGGTAAAGACCGGAGGTGCCAAGACACAGCGGGACAGGTGTTCTGAGCTGCACACAGGGGAGTCTCACCAGGCTGCAGTGCTTGGCCTACATCCATCTTTGTACCTGGGGAGATAAATGAAAAACTGTGACCCAAACAGTCCAACATCACAGCCATGGCAGGAACGTGTTCTAACAATTGGGAGTTGGGAGGGTTTCCCATATCATTACTAAAAATGAGGCACACACTACAATTAATTCCACGGCTAAATAAATGCCTGCCGCTTGCAGCATACCTCGCTGTGGCAACAGAAATAGATTAATAGTCCAGAATATAAAGAATAATCTTATTTGGCACCATGATATAAAATGGGCTTCTATGCTTGGCTCATTTCTTGATCAACATTTTTTGTCATCTTGCAAACCCTACTTTTTTGCCGGCTTTATTGTATAAAATGGTGTGATCTTTCCACTGCCCTTTGTCTTGGAAGAAAAATTAAATCTCATTTGCATTACCACGTCTAAATGTCAGCCACCGATATTTTGTTAGACATTAGTAAAGCTGGCAGCGAGAGGCGCTGGATAATTGCACTCAGCCTAGCAGAGGGATTTACATAATTTCAGATAGCAATTAAAGAATCCTTGGGAATTTTCTTCCTGGCCTCTCTCTCTCTCCAGCTCACTTCTACAACAGTACAAAAGAAGCATTCGTTTACATTAAGCTCCATGCTCCTTGCTGTTCATTTGCATGAAATTAAAGGTTTTCATGATCTTGAACAGCGGGGTAACATTTAAAATGCTGTTTTAAAGCCTTCACCTTGGAATAATGAAACACTTCTATTTTTTCTTTTCTTTTTTTTTTTTTTAGAAGGCAGTGGGAGTTCATTGACTGCCTGTCCACAGCAAAACTTTCTCATTTTCCATTCAGTCATACAATATAGCTTGATAATGCTTTAATTAATTAAAAACAACTTTTTCTCGCTTTCCAAGGTCCCTCTTTCTCTTTAATCTGAGCACGCCTCATCACCATCATCCTCCCACAAAGCCCTATTGATAAGAAAAATTTAAATTTAAAATTCCAATTTTTTTTTTAAATACATACAGTAAGAGTTAAACATGCACTGCAATCTGCCTTGTGCCTCTTTTCCAGAATAAATTGATGTGGGGACTTTTGCCAGTGCTGCAAAGATAAACGTCTCATGTACAGTATCTTTAATTAGGTCCCTATGGGTCTCTGTGTTATCTGCCATGCTGATTAGAATGAACATTAACTTGCTTTAGCCCCGAGTCTGATAATATGCAACTGTGCGTGGTGACAAGAGTGCAAAATCCAATCGGACGTCATTTCGCAGACCACATATTCCACCACTGTTATTGAGCACATATTATTTTTTTCATATTTTTCTCTATATATGACTTTCATGTAAGAAGGCAAAGCCAGATTGCTTTAAATCCTCCACAAATTAACGGCGTAGCCTGGATGACATATTTGATATGATTATAGATCATCAGGATTTGTTCAACTAAACTTGCTCCTCTTGGGAGGTCTGTGGCTCAGCAGTCCGGTGTGTATACTTTACTTAACAACACTGTGAGTTAGCCAGCTCTTACTTTTGTGTTTAATCTGAATATTATCCAATGAAACATAAATGCTGTCACGATAATCTAAAAGAAAGGGGGGGGGGTCCTGAAGAATAGTAGTGCTTTGTTAAGACAATAAAGCTTTGTCACAGAGCTCAGAAATAAATACAAAGCCTCATCAGAACAATACCCTTCACACTTCTTCCTTGATTCCCCTTCCATCCTTAAAGGCATCACAGAACATTTTCACACTAGTCGTCCCACCGCTGTGAAATAAATTGTGACAGTAACTCAATATGAAGTGAAATAGCTGAGAAAGCCTTGAGTTCACTTGCGCTGACAGTGCTGTTTAATTCCATCTTGTGCCAGCCTGACATTTCTGCTGCCACTAAATATTAAACATGTGTACCCGTTTCATTTGCATCTGGTAATGAGGTGGGAGACAGCGCCCAACTGGTCAAGCCTCTCTCTCATGGTAGTGCGTTTGTGCCTCCTCCAACACTGCCTCATGGACAAGGGTAAAGCAACAGAAATATTTAGAGAAGAAGGCGGCTGAGGCAGAGTGGAGTAGGGAAAAAAAGAAAGAAAAAGGGTGGGTGAGTATGGTGAGATAGTGAAGGATAGAGCACCCTTGTGTGTGCGCGCGTGCTCTCCAGAATTCAGAAAACAGTCTGAAATGACCCCAGTTCTCAAGCAGTGTCTGCTTTGGCTGACATTTCTCCCTGAATCTTTTAAGATGCATTCCTTGCTGCAAAATGCATTAGTGGAGAGAGGAGAAACAGAGGCACAAGAGGAGAGGGTTAAATGTGATTGCTCTAAATGTCATCACATCTTCATAATGCAATATATATTCATGATCTGGCAGTCCAGGAGGAAAAACATCACAGTTGTGCTCTGTAATTCAAGTGTTTTACCCCGATTTTGATTCACGATGCAATTCTGGCCAGACATTTCAAACCAGGACATGCATCAGTTTTTAGGCATTATACATTTGCTTGGACTGGTGTCATCTGAAGTGGATGCAGTGTGATGCCGGCGTTATTGAAAAGGCAGTAGGATGCTGACAAAATAAGCAGGTTAGGGCTAACATTATCCATATACCAGCTGCTTTATCTTAGAAACTGGTACAAGTACTCCAATTTGAGGACTGAAGTTGGAGGTAAAGGAGACAAAAATCCCAGTCCTTATTTTAATCACTACTGTATAATAAATGTTCCTTTTTTATTATTCTTAATGGACTTTCCCTCCCTTAGCATGTTTGGTTAGCAGTAAATTTGTCCCTTGATCGATTGGTCTATCTATCTATCTATCTATCTATCTATCTATCTATCTATCTATCTATCTATCTATCTATCTATCTATCTATCTATCTATCTATCTATCTATCTATCTATCTATCTATCTATCTATCTATCTATGCTAAAAAGAAAGTGACATTAATCCAGTGTCTCCTAAAAGCACTCTTTAAAGTAGCCACATTATTTTCAAGTTATTTTTTAAATTTTTGATATTTTTATAATTCATTTGGATTTCAGGCATTGTATTAAACTTCTGCTCTAACTGTTCATAAAATGTGATGTTTCCTTTTTTTTAAGGTCTCTCTGCTGCTGTTTTGCCTTTTGTTGTATTTTACTTTAAAACTGTTGCATTTGAATCCGTTCACCTCAAGCGTGTTGTATTTTAACCTGTGTAACCAGGCTGACCTGTTTTGCTTTGATTTATTTATTTATTTGGCTACCGTGAAAAATTAATAGGGTTGTTAATTTGTTTTTGTTTAGTTTCCCTTTTTGCCATCTTGCTCGAGGGCACCTTTGCTGAGATTCTGTTCCCACACTTGTTCATGTGAGTGAAGGCTCCGGGACGCAGGCTCGGGGGAAACCATTTGGTTTGCAGTAAAGATTACAGTGTTTACTACAAACACACGTGGCACACATGGTGAGTAGTTGGTAGCACTCAGTCTGCCTGCCCATGCGACCCCGTCAAGTTGCATTCATTTTGGTTAGTTGAGTGGCATTTTACTTGTGTTAGACCTTTTTAGAAATGTAATTGAATCAAAGTTATATTTTAACTGTGTGAAATTTCATTGGTTTTGTTTGTTTTCTCACCCTGTTTTGTTTAGCAGCTCCAGCCCTGTCCTTTATTCAGTGATTTATATTAACTATACTATTATATTTTGTCATGTTGCTGCCTTACTACCAAGTATTTGCTCCTTAATATCAATTGGCAATATAATTAAGGTTTGTTAAAGTAATATTTCCTGGGGTGCTGAACTCCTTACTGTTGTCTTATTGTTGCTCCTGCCACACTTGTATTTTAGCAAGTTTATGGCAGTTTGCCAACAATGAGCTACAGTAAGCCGTTCAACAATCTACCTTTATTACCTTTTTTTATTCAGAAATTGTGCCAAGGTCAATTGAACTTGCCCTTTTAAGAAAGAGAGAAACCTACTGAGCATGTCTGGATAAAGTGTCCACACCGGAGCTTAATTCTGATTGGACAAACTGAGAGCATTACAGCTGCCCTCTTGCTGCATTACATTGACATAAAAATAATACACAATTATTGCACTAAAACCCTGTGAGCTTCATGTGGCTTCAGCATTAAAGCAGTCTTGTAATTATGGGGCATCAATAAACAACATTGTTTCACTTCCACCTGCCCAGCACGTTAGCTTGGGTTAGACAGGTGGTGCTTAGTGTCTTCGTCGTATTGCGGCGAGCTTTACCATAGTGATTAATAACAGCAGATCACATACAGTAAAATCATCAGCTTAGATCAAACATTGCTGCATTCAACATCAAATGCACAAGAGCATAAAGTATTTTGCAATACTTTATCGTAGGTTAAACTGCTTATTGACCAAACCACAAAAAAGGAATTTGTTTTATTTAATTTAAGCAAATTTTATAGTTAAGTGGTCTGGGCTGCTGGTCATGATGGCTTCACTTTGAGTTCTCAGACTGCTGTCAGAGTTTTTACAAAGCAATCATTTCAGGGGATACAGAGACCTGCTGGAGCCATTTGTACGCCCAGAGGTGTAAAATTGCAGTGTAGAGGTTTTTGAAACTTACCATTTAGCAGTTGAAACAACTGAAAAATAAAACACTAACACAACAAAAAACATGCAACTTAGCCAAGTTCACGGTAGACACATTTGCATAGTTTTTGTGTGACCTTTTTGAAGCATTAGAATTTATTGTGTATTTCAGCTTCCCCACGTGGTAAAAAATAGGTTAACTCAGTATAAGTACTTACAACAAGTACCTCCCAACTGTACATTATTTAAATAATTGTACTTGGTTACTTCCCACCACTACAAATTAGAGAAAATTATAAATTAGAGAAAAGAAAACCCCCGGAAAAAAAATTAATAAATTTGAGCTGCTAAATAGATGTATTTTCATTGCATTTACAGTACGTGATAGTGACTCTGCACTGAGCTGTTCAGTGTTTAGGATAGCAAAGCAAAGTTTTCTGTGGCAGCTCAAATGAAAGCACAATATTCCCTTTCCTCTGTCATTCCTGTACACTGACACCGCTCCGCCACAACCAGTTTGAAAAGAAATCAACACCAGTATGAAGAAACTTTACAACGCTCATTTCACTTGTATGATTTCTCAGGCATGGCTTTACCGTTTTTTTGTAGCTAGTGCGCAAAAGCGATGTATTTCTGTCATTGCCCTGTTCAGGATACCGCTGTGCAACAGTTCAAGTTTAGATACGCCGTACATCTCTGTGTGGGCTCGTATTGCATTCATAGTATGTATCAGATATGTCCCAAGAAATCAAACCTTGATCAAAACCAAAGCTGACTGTCAGTGAGAAACAGGGAAATATCAAAGAGCTTACAGTAGAAAGGCAGAGGCGCTTGAAGTTGGGTGCATGTGTGCGTGCGGTTGTGGGGGCTTCCCACTTCTTGCTAATTTTCGTCTGTTAAGCACATTCAGCATTCAGTCATAGAGATCTGTGTCCACTCCCGGGCCTCCGGTGGGACTGCGTGTCCTGAGGTTTACTGTTGCTAGCTTGTCATGTCCACGTCAACAGCACTTATCGCCTTCTGTCTGAGCGCTGAGATATTTCCCAGGCATTTAGCTGCCTGTTTGTCTTCTCTTGATTTCCCCTCCAAATCTGTCACATATAGTCTTCACCTGACACCTCACAGAGTGTTCTTCTCTCAAACACTGTCAAAACAGGGAGATCCAACAGAGAGAGATAGCAGCAGGGAACCACAGATTGCCAAATGTTATACACTGATGAGGTACTGCAAATAATGACCTGTGTAGGCAAAACGGTCTGGGATCGTTTACTTCATCAGCACGCTGACTGCCATCCAAGTAAGGAAAAAAATGAACAGTTTGTGTTCACAGTTTTGGTTTTGCAGTTCTTTTGGACTCCGAAATATCAAGTGCTGCTTTATGCTGCTCTCACATTGTCCTCTACATCAATACCACCGAAGCCAGAGTTTTCACATCACTAAGACTTTCTCTGTCCCTTTATTTCTTGGAGTAAAATCACTGGCATGAAAACAATGCACTTCACAATGAAGGCCTGGCGCAGAATCAAACACTTCTCTTTGGTGCATTTTTCTTTCCTTGCCTTTAATCCCTGGCGAAAACCCTTCTATTATTTCAATAAGCTCTTGGTTTTTAATACATTATTGATCTTAAGGTTGAACTACGGGCCACTGCATTACCAGGATTGTAAAGCCTATCATGGCATGACACTCATGTACTTGTGAAAAATTATACCAATTATGAAATCAACCAACAACTAACCCCAAAAAACAATCAATTGTCACATTTGAAAGCATTTTGTCCCACAATGGTATTGGCTTTGAGGTTACACAGAGAGAGTGGGCGTTGGATGCTTAATGACTTCCAAATAGGGGTCTCTCCTTTTTTTTTCTTCAACCTCTTACTCTCCTCTCTGAGATGGTTTTCCTCTAAAGCAAGCTCATGTTTGATGCTCTCTGTTGAGCGACTGTGTGCCAATAAGACAATAGCATTTGCTATCGATTTGCCTTTATGAGCACTGAAGGCTCAACACTAGCATGTGCACTTAAAAGCCTACATTAAGGCTATGAATTATGATTAGTATACTACATAGCAGTGCATTAGGACGGGATATATTCATTTTAATTCTGTAAATGCCACAAAGCTAGCCGAGAAGAGCCATTTCTAGAGAGTCTAAAGTGGTGGGGGCCAAGCGCTGAGTGTTGGTGGGTCAAGTGCAAGCCGTGTCTTTGACAGCGGCCGCCTGCCTGTGTTTCCATATCGCAACATTCAATCATGCAGTACCCTCATGCAGAAACCTTTAACTCAATGCTCATGAATGCAAGGGAGCAAAGCTTCCTGTCTGCCCCTGCACCAGCAAACTCTGTGCTTATATAGTATTTGCTGTGGTTGGTGGTTAATTGTTATTACTTTGCTTTTGTGATTAATGCTTCAAAGATGGTGTTTTTGCTGAAAAACGGCACATATTAAGAAGAATCAGCCGGCCAGTGCTAGTCATTGAGAAGTAGATGGGGGTATGACGAACTACAATTAAAGTCACCTTTATTGTTTCAAATCTAAATCATTGGGCTGACATCTAAATGACATTTTAATGAAAATTTTAGACAGGTTATTTTGAATGGTTTCCTAAAAGATGCAGAAGGTTGAACAGCGGAGAATTGCAAGTGTCTTTGGGGTGGGGTGGGGGTGGAGGGTACTTGGGTGGCTTGACGGGTGTACAAAATCTGAACCAAATAAATGAAGTGGAGATGGTAATACAGTGTGTTATAGTGGAGAGTGACAAGCCCGTTCCTCCCATGAAGCAGCTGAGCTGGCATTAAACAGACAAGACATCCCGTTCAGTCAGTTATCAGCCCAGGAATAATGAAGGAACAGGCCGGCAGACCAGGACGAGTCACCCTAGTCAGCCAAGTGAAGAATTTAATTTCGTGCAGGTTTCTTTGCAGCCAAGCATTTCCCCATCGGAGGTCCACTGGTGCTTGGGTGAGCATGGACAACTCAGTGCACCCGACTCCGTGTCTCTCCGGAGTTGACAGAGATGTGTGGTGATGGATTTTAGAGTGACTGTGGGAAGAGGGTGGACTTAAGTTTGGGTATGGCTGTTAAAGAGAGGAGAGAGCGATGACAAGCTAACTTCAGAGAAAAGTAAGAAAGCGATCACTCGTGTTCCTCATTTTCCAGAGCATGGGTGCATTATTAAATCAAAGACAGTGAAATGTGAAATGGGTCCTATGTGACCCAAAGATACTCGGTAGGAAATAACATTGTCTGTACTTAATGTTACCTCTACTTCACCAGCCGCAGACACAGCCAGCAGCCCGTCCTCACATGGCCACTTAAGATACTAGGATTTCATTTTGAAAATGTAAACATTATATTATTTTAGGCATATATTTCTACATTTCTGTAGAAATATATGTAGAAATATGTGTCAAATTTTCATGGAATGCAGCAGGTGGTTTCCAAACATTTAAGTTAAATCAATGGGAAGACTTGGTGACATAACTGGGAAAAAAAGAGTGGAAAAAACTGCAAAACAAATACAGAAAGATGTCAATCATTATTGGGTTTTTTTTTCTTGTAATGTTTTCTTTTCAAGCACCAGCCTCAGATCTAGTCATTAATGTATTGTCCACAGTAGTTGTTTCTTCTCTACAATGTGTGATTTACATGTCTGTAGCACTCACATTTGGCAGCTGCAAATTCCCCAGAACATGGCCGGGCCGTTTTCACAGAGGATAATATCAGCTATTGAATCGGAGCTTCCTCTCAAGTTAAAGCATTCTAACCCTTAAAACTTGACATCATAACCTGAATAACTTTTATACAGTCTGATTTATTGTGCACATAATATATGAAACCTTTCATTATCTCGCTTTCTTACTTCATAATTTCTTTCAAAGGCTCCTTTTTGATTGAGATGTTGTGGAATTTTCCTATTATTTTTTTTCTCATATTGAAGAAGTGAAAGATTTGCTTCGGTTTATGTATGAATTTTATATTTCTCAGTCTAGCAGTCTCTCTAGCAGAAGAGAATTTAGCACTGAATCCTCCTTTACTGCATTTGCAGTCGTGCATTTTCCTGTGTTTGATCATGTGGGATTTCCATCTTTCTGATGTCAGGGAAAATATCTTCACAGACAACAGAATCTTTCATAAATGATCCCATAATCTGGGATCGTGCTTGGCTTTAGAAAAAGACTATGACTAAAATTATCACCTCTTTCATACATTCAATATTTCATCGCACTGTGTAGATAAGGGAATTGTTCTGGCAAATATTGATCCTATCAGAGAAAAATATCACAGGATTAAGGGAGTTATTCAGATTTGTTCTATTAGTAGTTATTAGACTTCTTTTTTTATACGTGCAAAGCAGTCACATAACTTCAAAGGGCCTTCTGTGCTGTGAATCTCTCGCTGCCAGGTTCAAGTCACAGCCAAGCATTTGTGCTGTGTTTACACAGTACGTGTATTTTTGAATATTCAGTTGAATTTCTGAAGCGTACTAGTCGGATCTTTCTGTATGTTTCTTTTGCAGGTGAAAGGCTGAGTCCACGCCAACAGTGACCACTCATTTGGAAGCAAACCAAGAGCCTGTGGCAGTAAAGACCTGCCCAGGGTTCAGGTTCTCAAAGCGGAAATAATTGCAGAGGTGCACGCTCCATTAAAAGCAACTATTTAATACAATAATCATTCAATTAAAAATCCCTTGTAGCAGCTGCCATAGTTGATTTGGATCAAAAGAACATGTTATTTGTGTTATGAGGCAAACTGGTAGACCAAGGGCCACAGAACATTTTTTCAGCAGAGAAATTTACAAATGCAACTGCACACCAGCTGAATGATTGTTTGCATTAATCCTTGGTTACAGTCATTTTTCCCCTCCACATGAACTATAGTAACTGCATCATCTTATATCTGACGCAAGTAAATGACAGTTTCAGGTTCATATCTAGGAGGAGGAGGAGAGCAGTTTGGGAGGCAGAAGATCTGTCAGTTGTGGAAAACATTTTTTTTTTTTGAGGTTGTGTTTTGTTACCACACATTTCTTCTGTGTGTATTAGCTTTTTGACTGCAGTCGACACACAATTTTCTCCATAGTGTGTGTTCTGTCCTGTAGCCCTATGCCTTCCCTCTTTTCTTCTATTTGCCCTCACGGCAAATGGGGCGACTGTGGCTCATGAGGTAGAGCGGGTCGTATGGCAATTGGAAGGCTGATGGTTTGCTCCCGGGCTTCTCCCATTTGCATGCCTAGTATCCATGGGCAAAATACTGAATCCTGAGTCGCCCCCGATGCATCATCCGAGTGTGTAGACGAAAGCACCTGTATGAATGTGTGTGTGTGACTGGGTGAAAGAAGCTTGTAGTTAAAAGTGCTTTGAGTCCGCAGAGTAGAAAAGTGCTATATGAGTACCAGTCCATTTGACCAAACTGCTGCCCTTCCGTGAGTCTGTTTGTCCCAGACGTTTAAAGGGAGTTCTTCCTTCCCACTGTTGCCCACTGTTTCCTCATAAGGGTTGTTTGATTGTTGGGGTCTTCTAATTAATACTGTAGGGTATCTACCTTACAGTATAAGCAACATTTGTATTGAGTTCAGCAACTGGCTGTAGCAAAAAAAAGCATTAAACTCTTAAGGCAAACTTCATATCCAGAGCAACTCTGTCTTCAATAAATGTTTGGTTAAACACAGTCAGCTCTTTAGCGCTCCAGGAATATGTCAGCAAATAATTAGCAATACATATTACTGTACAATTCCAAGAGCCAGTATTTTTCTTTAGATTTCCGCTCCAGCCTTATCTGCGTATGATGTAGTATTTTATTTTGGGTTTACAATGTAAATTGTGGCATGGCTATAAATTATTTTGAATGGATAAACACACAAAAAAGTTTGAGAAACAAAAGGGGCCTATTTTACAGTTAGTGGCCAAATGGCCTTCTAAATTGGAAACATCAGACATTATCCTGCTGGTTTGCATGCAAGCCCATTCTTCATTATGGAGAGATGGCTTTGTGTTTTTATCTTGTTGGGTGCCTTTTGAGCAAAGGAGCACATTACGTCGAGTCTTTGTTTTATTGTGTTCAGCAAATTAATAAATGGGAAGCACAGTGGGAAAAATAGATATGAAAATGTGTACTTTGCATTATTGAAAAGCCCATCCACTAAAGGTTACCAGCAGCTATTGTTGTACAATCTGTGAAATGTAATTAGAGTGTGCGTGTGTGTGTGTGTGTGTGTGTGTGTGTGTGTGTGAGAGAGAGAGAGAGAGACAGAGAGAGAGCAGCACAGATAAAGCTGCCTCTGCCATTATGGACTCCCTCATAACATTTTGCTTCCCTCTGAAACTTATTCTCTCTGAACTAATTTTGCATGACATGTTGCATTTCTGCTTCAGCTATCATGAGGCTACCTGTGAACTGAGCGGGGTTTGCAACACGGCAAATTTCCCGATCACAATATATTTGCTTTGATTTATCAATTCAAAGCAGAAAAAATTTACACCACTACTTACAGCTGCTGTGCATATCGAAATGAGATGGATAAGCAGAAGCAGTGTCAGGATAACACATGGATTCTGAAACACTGGAAAATTGAAACATATCAGTACTAGAAATCACTTTAATTTCACTTAATAATGGAAATGCTAACATGAATTCAATGGCATTGTATCTTTTTTGAGGCGGCACAATCAGTATGCCATATACTTAGTAAAGCTCACCTGCAGCATCATTAATGCTCTTAGTGTTGAATAGCAGCTCTATTGCTGGCAGATTTCACTTATTGTAACAGCTTTGCATTGCATAAATGCTCCAATCACTTCTCTCTACCCACTTTTTCAACATGCAGACAACTTCAGTATATGAAGAGAGAAAATAACGCTTGACGAAAGCAGGCTGCACACACTAAACACTGGGTCACATTAGGTCACGTGCCAATTAGCAGATTATGTATAGACTGACTTCCTGTGCTTGTTAATTTTATTTTTAACAGCATATAGCTTACTAATTTGTTTTTCCAGTTACATTTTATCTTGTGTATGCTTTTTCTTTTTTTTTTTTTAATGTACAGTAGTACTCTATCTGCAGTGACCAGATCTTAATATCCTGAATGTATGGATGTGGAATGACTGTGTGGATAGGCTTATGCAAGAAAACATTTAGTGGAGGTTTGAGATTTCAGCTACATGTTAATAAGGGCAAACTCTGGCTTCAAGTAACTGTTCATTTTTGCACTATTTGAAATCTTGATTGGCCCCTATTCTTAACATTTTCCCCTGCCAGAATATTGTTTTGGACTAATTAGTGACTCGCCAATCACTAATAATTCAACACTGATATATACTGCCCTGAAATATTCGGATAGTTTTAACAGAGTGCAATGATTTTATGGTTAGCTTTTGGCACTCGAGAGAATGTAATCAAGTCGTGCACATCAATTAAGAAGATAGAAGAAACAATCACATGTATTTACTTTTGGAAATTAGTGATATACAAACATAATTTCTAATCAGGAGATCCCACTGACATATTTTTACTTTCTTTAGAACTTTACATCAATTATTAAAGTCCTTTAATTTTCCCAGATCCTTTTTTAACAGCTGATAAGTGCTGGAACGGACTAAGGGGAAAAAAATGACTCACTATTTAAGTTACACCAGGATTCTTTTTGGCTTGATTTCTATGTATCTATTTTTTTTGTAGTGTGAGAGCCATATTTGCAGATCCAAAAACATGCTTTTAGTTTGCACCTCATTTTTATAAATAACTGTCCCAACCACTGCTGTAGCTTTCGCAATGTGATCTTTACTGAGGATTACCTTCTCTAGTTTACATTTTTGGGGGGTTTCATTACAGTTAGAAAAAATAAACAAGAAAACAATGTGTGATCAGTTGTACATGTTAGTTAAGAAAGGTCACATGAAGTGTCTGTCACATAATGGCCCAGTGAATTTCTTTTCCATGCTTCTTGTTCTAAGATAAGCCGGCTCTTCTTTTAATGGCGCCTCTCCATGAAAAGAGTGATAATAGAAGCCAACCAGGCCAAAAGTTGAGCAAAAAGGAGAAATGATTAAGGAACCTTATTAAAAGCAACCTTGTAGATTCAGACGCGTGATGGAGAGCACATTATGAGGCCTGATCCTTTTCAAATGACACCACGGTTTCCCGAACACGCCGAAAAACCTGATTAGGGTGACAAGCACTGAGTGATACTGCAAACCTGTTAATAACATGAAAATTAGAAGGGGCTCATGCAAAGAAAGGAGATTAATTTAGCTGGAGTCCATCTTGTGCAAATTGCGAAGTTGTGAATATGTTTTCAGATAATGAGCCTTCCTACTTGTCAGCTCACTTGTCATTTTCTGTAATTAATGTTAAGGAAGACTCCTTCCTGATGGTTCATATTACTCATGTACCAGGAAAATTTCTCCCCAGAAATAATTTACATTTATTATCATCAGTCTGTTTGTGTGGTTTATTTCACAGTGGAGTAATTTATTGCAGCACCATTTCGCTCGCCTTGATTAGTCACTCGTCAGACTGAGATGTAATTTTTTTCCTTCATGTGTCTGGTTCATGGAAATTGAAAGTGTTTTTGGCTCAGCATGGTACCTTCACAGCTCTACCTTTTACTCCTTAATCTTTTATTTTTGTCCGCGTGTTTACTTCTTCTTTGTAAAGCACGCTCCGGCTTTTTGCACTGGCACGCAGAAACATTTTCCACTCTCTGTAACATGTAAATCGCAAATCTAAAATGCATAAATGCCCTCGATGTAAAAGTTTATTAAACACCATTGTGGCCAGTGGAAATCCTTTGACAGAGAGTGGAGATATGGATGCGAATGCAACGAGAAAACTCGGACAAGCAGGAGAAAAAGCTACAGAGCGACAGAAGTTACATCCGTGTTTACATTTGCAAATATTCTAATTTATCACACAGCAGCCACATACAGTGCTGAGAATAATGAAATTACACATTTGATTTCTTTACACAGTGAAGTTGATTCCCGTGAGTCTCGGCAGATACCAGCTGAAGAGATTTACCCCCTCTGTGGTGTGACCATAACTCAAAGAAATATTCATTTAAGACAGATATTTAAATCAGCCTTGCTTAGCTACTAAGCTTTGCTTTTCTTTGTGCCAGTAAATTTATAAGCCCACTTCTTAAATGTATTATTCAACCAAGCATGTAAATAATGCATGCCTGCTTCCACAGTAAATTAACCCTTTACCTTACCAGGGATACAGGAGTCATTGTTTTGAAAGGCAATTATGTCATTTAATTAATGTTGTAATTAATACTGTAATTAGCTTAAACACCCTGCAACTGGGTGCCACTACTAAGCTGTCTTAATTAAATAGATTGAATGGTTTCATATCTTTTTACACTGTCACAGTGCAGGGTGCAGTGAAATATGCCATCCTATTTGCACATTTCAACTTTTTAAGACAAACAAGGTTCACGCCACACGGATAATGTGCACCTCTGAAAGGGGAGCCGGGGTTACAAGCTTTCAGTCTTTAAAGCTTGTCCTCGCAAAAAGAAGTCCCTGCTTTTGGACAATCATTTTTTAAACTACCACTGTAAATCCATATGGCGTGCTTGGTCACAATTTGATATTCTATCACAGTGGGAGTCACTGTCTGCTAAAATTATGAAACAAAATAAATCCAATTCCCATTTCAGCTTTCAAACTAAAGGTAAGGGAGCTGTGCGAGCCTGTGTTTTATTGCTGCAGTACAGCGGTAGGAGCAAGCAGACAGCTAATCCGCTAGTAGAGAGTTTTTATCCTTGCCCAACCTGACAGTGATAGAAAGTGTTTTCCCCAAACTAGAAAAATAGTTTAGAGAGGATGAAATAGCAAAGAGGTCAGTGAATACTGAAGTATTTCCAGTCCACTCAACTCCACTGGCTGCAGGTCCGTCTTTGTATTCCTGGGCTGTAAGCATCCGTACAGCTCATCTATTGTGCATGTGTATGTCAGGATCATTTTTGAAGCCAGACGCCTTAGCACTAGCAGGAAGCAATAAGGAGGAACTCCCTGCTTGTAAAATTAATTCCCCTTAGTATGTCAGAGTGTGGCTGAAGACCCCGGGAGTTAGTGGGGGAAATATAAGCTGCTTTAATGCACAGGATTTCTGCTTCTGTGGGGGTTTGCTCACAATATAATCTCTCTACATGTAAATAATGCATAAAAACTCGAAAAGCATAAACAACTGCTAACATCTTAAGTGAATTTGTCCTCAGTATCATATGTGCATTAGATGAACACACTGCCTTTCTTTTTGTTTGCAAGTGATTTTATCAATGTCATTAGACCACTCATTGAACTAAGTGAGGAATCCATCAAAAGCTGACAGGAAGCTGTAGACTAATGGCTGTTAGGCTGTAATATTCTTTAATATGATTTTTATTTGCCTTAATTTCATCTTCTTTTACGCAGGTCCCAAACTGGTAGAGAGCTGCTGAACACCTGAGCACAGAGCTTGTTTCTGCAAAGCTTTGCTCGCCATATGGACTGGA
>VUQK01006131.1:1843-16118 GCA_015106715.1 Bujurquina vittata | reverse complement strand
AATATACCCCAGACCCCAGAGGGTTAAGTCAGTCATTGGGAATGATTTAGAGGCATTTTGTAAAGTGTGCAGAAAAAATATAAATTTGACCTGGAACGGTGGGACGGTGATCAAATCACACCGAGCAGCCACCATTCATCAGCAGTGGATCCCTATTTAATTTTTTGGTGCTACACAAGGCTCTGCAGCTGCAACCTCAAGGGCAGCTACGAGCACAAGTATTGCCGTCACACCTCAGCAGCAAACCAGTATTCCAATGTTTTATTGGAAAATAAATCAAATTAATCAACTTGAATTTCATTGCATTTTGTTTATATTCTTAAAAAAAACAAATTTCTTAAGTCTTCTTGAAATGCGTTTGGAATATTAATGTGTGTGAGGTCTTAGTCAAAACAAAATTGCAGTTACACCTTAAAGTAGGTGGGATAAAGTTTTGTCTTCTGATGTGAGAGATGGGCTATCATCTTATATGGCTTAGTGCTGTGAATCCACCACTACTCCAGAAAGGTTGGTGCTCGATTCTGTGCTGGTAGTAAAAATATTGTAGAGGTAGTAAAAATAGGTAGTAAATTGAACTGTAGAATTCCTGTATTAACCGTGTGGTATTCTGCAACCAATTATCATCTTTGTTGGGTTGTTATTTTTGGAATAATTAAACAGATCAACACTTTTGTTTTTTACACAGAGCCTGTTTGTTTAATAAATCAAATTTTCATTTGAAATGTGCATTTCATCTTTAGTCAGGTTGCCTTTATTTTATAGCTGATTTTATTTAAGGATCTGAGATTTTTATTCTGAGATGCATGCTAACGTAAAAGAAATCAGCTGAATATCCATTACAGCACTGCAGATGCCCCAGGACTCACTGTGCTCATATAACAATTTTTTTTGTTTTGTGTGTGTGTGTGTGTGTGTGTTAAAGAGACAGACCACCGCTTCCTTCGCTATGCAACCCTCCCGCGAGAAATTGTTTGCACAGAGAATTTGACACCCTGGAAGAAACTCTTGCCATGTGGATCCAAGGTAAATGTCTCTCTCTTTATTTGTGCATATGTTTGTCTAAAAAAAATGCATTGGGACATCAGTGCAGTCTGTTACAACTGTTTTTTTTTGTTTTGTTTTGTTTTGTTTTGTTTTCCCCCCTCCTCACTATGTTTTCCGAACAGGCTGGGCTTGCTGTCCTTTTGAAGTCAGAGAAACTCTTCCACAGCAGTTTTCATTCCCAGGCAGTGCACATCAGATCTGTGTGTCAGGACTGGCAGTGCAAAACCACATCCTGGGAGCTGAGACAGACTCTGAATTCAGTTTTTGACCTGCACACCTCTGGACAGGGCAAACGAGGTAAGCAAATTCATTCTTCCTGGGTTCGCCCCTTATTTAGGTTTTGATGGCATTCCCCTGGGTTTTGTTAATTCTAACTGTTCCCGCAGAGTGGTCTTTGTTCAAGATATTCTCTCGGACCCTGACAGAAGCTTGTCCACTGGCCTCCTCCAGTAAACTGTATATCGACATCACAGACAACTCTCAGGTTTGATTTTCCTTTAATGCGAAATCTGCTACTCTAAATCATTAGATAATGCATACCTCAGATTAACGTGACAGCTATATCAACATGGAGGTAATTTTAAACAGATGTCGCTGAAAAAGGTAGTACTTGAATATTTAGATGATTTAAAATATATTATATGTAAAATATATTATTGAAGCTCTGCAACAGTTTTTATTTTTGCAGGGGGAGCAGTTGGAGCTCATCCCAGCCACTTCCCTGCTGAGCCAGGCAGTGGTGCTGGGAGACAGACGGACCTTCTCTGTGTACGACCTGACCCAAGAAACCACCTTTGGCTCTGTGCGCTCCCTCAACCTGCTAATTCGCTGGAAATCCAGTGAGTGTGCGCGAGAAACGTAGAGATTGTATAATGTATAAAGCTTTGTATACTAGTCAGAATATTGTCTTAAGGAATATATGATGCAGCAGGAACGAGATAATAAAATACACAGCTGTCCAGGTTATTCTGCAACTTCACAAATTTTTAAGTGAACTTCAGCAGTGTTTAATTTTCAGAATTGTTTTGTCCATGTGTTTCTCACATAGTGAATGTGAAAAACAGTCTCTGTCTTCTTGGCTGCAGGTGAAATGCTGCGCCCCTTGCTCCATGCGGAGCGTTACGTGGCTGGATACGGGCTGCAGACAGGAGAGATTCACACGTTAATGTACAACAACCACCCGTACAGGTCTTTCCCTGTACTGCTGCTGGACTCTGTGCCTTGGTATCTTCGTCTGTACATCCACACACTCAGTGTAACCAGCAAGGGAAAGGACAACATGCCCAGTGAGTAATTTCAGAAGGCAGTAAAGGATGTGTGCACTCTTGGCATGCAATCGGGATAATAAATTTATAACTACAAAGTGCCAAAAACCATTTTTGATTATTAATAAATAAATGGAAACTCTGAAAAAAGTTACTTTCTAATAGTGTAGCAATAAGATCATCATTTATAGATGGAGAATTTGGGGAAAAAAAGATTTCTGTGTTACTGTTGTGAATGTTTGGTTTTATTATTTTGGTTATTGGTGTTACTTTCATTTACTACCTGGACTGTTTGTGCATAGAAATATTGTTCACTTATTCTGTTTCTGACAAAAATGTTGACATTGTAACTGGCTGCTTTTTAAAAATGTAACACTCTTTTAAAGACAAGAAAATGCAGTTTGTTTTCAGTGTACTGATCTACTTACACAGACTAACTTAACTGATTTACAGTATTACTGCATACTCATTATACTGAGTTGGAGTTAAGTTCACCAAAGGCCACTCTGGGAACTAAGTAATAACATCAACGGGCAGACTTGTATAGTTGAATCAAAAATGTGTTTCATGTTGCCTTTGCACATTTAGTTTGGTCCACATATAACCTTCAACCAGTCTACAAAAATGTTTAACCTTTAACCATTTAGTCGAGCAAAATTAGCATATCAAAAATTCAGCAAGAACGCTGCCATACAGCCACATCACAACAACCTGTTTATTGAGCCTGATTTGACAGCTAGTGGTACAGTAAGATATTAAATATATCAAAACACATCCCCATCTAAAGACAAAGTAATACTTTTTTTTTCTTGTTCGTACATCTGCAAGTCTTATTTAGCTCAATAGCTGATTAGGAAGTTTGATTTTAAAGTCAAAGTCACAGACCTTTGATCAAATGGTTTACCTGACATAAAAATGAAAGCTGCTTTTACAGCTCCATCACTTTGAGAGTTGTATGCATCTTTCCAGTTCAGTGACTCTCTGAAGACTGTTCCCTGCTTGTGACCCAATATCTTGATCCAAATGTCAAAATGTGTTGATTCTAATTATTTTCTTTAAAATGTAGAAAGGTTTTTTTAGTGTAACTCTTCACAGAACGGTTCAATTATTTCATCTCCTTAAATTGGTCATACCTTTCACAGCCCATTGTAAGATGCTTTACTTCCCACAGTAAGACCACAGGATGGGCTAGTAAGGTTCATGAAGCTGCTTCTTTTCACCACAAGGTGGAGACCTCGAGTCATATTTTCTGTTAGAAAGACAGTCATCAAAGATGTTTTGGTGTTCCTATCTAACTTGTTCCTTAGTTTTTGCTCCAACTTTTTATGCTATTATTGATGGAATATTGTCACATTTATCATATTTATGTGAATCAATGAGCTGTGTTTAAACTAGGGATATATCAACTATAAAAACTCTGATTCAAATAACATTTTTGCTGATAGCAGGTACCAGTGAGTGTTTGCTTGTGCAGCTCTAGTTTGAACATTGAAACAGCATATTATTGATCACTCGTGTTTTTCTTCCTCTGGTAGGCTACATCCACTATGAGCCATCTAAGGACCGTGTGAGGCCTCACCTGCTGGAGATGCTGATCCAGCTTCCTCCTAACTCTGTTACTGAGGTTACAGTGCAGTTTGAGAGGGCTCTGCTCAAATGGACTGAATACCCACCTGATCCAAATCACGGCTTCTATGTTGGGTATGCACGTAGGATTGTTTCCAAACATTTCTGAAAAAGAAAAGCTGCACATGTTTCTTCTCGTATGATTATTGCATTACATTTTTAGGATTTTGAATTCCTTTCTGACTTTTAACGTGACAGAAATGCTTGTCTTTATCATTTAGATCTTCAGTTATTAGTTCTCTTGTACCAAGCACTGTCGCTATGGATACAAATGGCACTCGGGAACGACCACTTTTCAGCAGCTTGTGAGTATACAGCTGTTGTTTTTTTTTTTTATTCCTCCTTCTGATGAAACTGTCATTTAGTGTGTTTTATTCATGCACTTTTGAGTTTCTGCACAGAAACACATTTTTCTGGAAAATCGAATGATCAAATTTCCCATTTCCCACCAGTTTTCCCTGTAAAGAAGAGTCCAGCTACTTTGTACGCATCTACACAGAGCCTCTGCTTGTCAATCTGCCCACTCCAGACTTCAGCATGCCTTACAATGTCATCTGCCTTACATGCACTGTGGTGGCTGTGGGCTATGGCTCCCTATACAACCTGCTAACCCGAAGCTTCCAGATAGAAGAGCCCAACCCAGGACTGGCCAAGCGGATAGCTAATGTCATCCGAAAAATGAGGGGCGTCCCGCCACTTTGAGGAATCTTGGGAATACCAAGCGGCATCTGTTAGAAAGGAAATTTTCCTTTTTTTTGTTGAAACTACTGGAAAATATTTCATATACTGGAAAGAACTGGGTCACGGGGTGGTATGAATGTTTTAAAAACGTGTTGAACATTAATGTATCTGAAGTAATTTCTTGCTGCCTGAGGACAGAAAAATGGATGTGAAGTTGAAGATTTGTTCTTGTTTGATAAATAGGAGGAACCAAAGCTTTCCAGTGAGCTGTGGTGATAACTCCATCAGTGAGTCGGGATTTTTTTTTTTCTCTGTATGAAACCAAAACTCTATTACATCATAATGTGGCCACACTGTCATTGAGGCATACTTTTACTGTGGGGAAACTGTAATAAAATTAGGTTATTCTGATTTTATATCTCACTGCTCTCTGAAACCTCTGAGCTCACATGGAAAGATTATCACCTTTGGTCTCAAACTGGTCTTCAGACTTCTTTGCTTCTGTATCTCCCTACAAGGAACAGTGAGATAAAGTCATGAGAACCAACTTTTAAAAAAATCCTTAGCAGGTTTTCACCTATTTTTAAGTCATTCTAGTAGTTCTAGGTAAACGGAGTACCCCTTTACCAAGTATTTATTTTGCACTGATTTTTGGTTGCAGTTTTGAATGGTAACTATTGTTTAAGCATCAGGAAAAAATGCCTTTTGATTTGTTGAATTAAATTCATAAATTTTAAGCACTTTCAGTGTGTTTTAGTAAATGCACTACATGGACAAAAGTATGGAGCCACACTTCCTACTCGCTGAATTCAGGCGTATAAAATCAAGCACCCCAGCCATTCAGTCTGAATTTACAAACACTGGTGAAAAAATGGGTTGTATTAAAGAGCTCGTGGATTTTGAGTATGGTACTTTAATAGGATGTCATATATTGCATAGGACACCAACACACTGCAAATTCTGGCATTAACGTCAGCACAAAAACTGCACTGGGAGCTTTATGGCGTGGGTTTCCATGACTGAGCAGCTCCTGTAGGTGTGATGTGTCCCAGTACTTTTGTCTACATAATGTATGTTAAATATTAAATGAAATACTACCATGCATTTACTTTTTTTAAAGTCCTTTACACAATATTTTCTGCTTCATCAAAAAGTATTTCTGTGAAAAGGTGAGCTGCAGTTGAATGTTTGATTCTGTTCTGTATTATTGTTACTGGCTTTTTAATAAACTGATAAGGGTCTTTTTCCAGAAAACTAGAAGTGAAAATGCACAACTCTAAATTAGAGCTGGAGCTTTATTACGTCCCATAGTGTCCACATTTTTGTGTTAACAAATTTGGCCCCACTTATGGCAGACTGTAAGAACAGACTTCTCTGTATTTGGCAGGTCAGCGATTCTTACCCCTGCATGTTTGCCAACAGTGTGGAACAAAAAAGGAAAAAGCAGCATTCCACATGCAAAATTCAATGTTCGTGTGATCAGCTGCACGTTCTCTCCGAGAACATATACAGTCAGAGAACTCATCACTGATTAGTGCCGTGAAACTTTCTTGGGTTGTACTGTAAATGTTCTTTTTGTTTTAAACCAATGAAGTACAGTTTGTGGCACAATTGTGCAACAATGAAAACCTTAAGCAACAGAAGGTTTTGATCTGAATCACCTTTTTTTGTTCTGCCAATAAGCACTTTGCATTCCTGCTGCATTTCATCATTTGTTTTTGCAGGGAAACACCCAAAACCCCCATTCAGACTTGTAAAATACAAGACGTATTTAAAACACATTTATAGCAATGTTATACACGTTAGAAGCTATTTTTATTGCTTGATATAAAAACAAAACAAAAGATGCATCATAGTATACATTTTATTTAGAAATGGAACAGATACAGAGTGTTTTTCACACTGAAGTAAAATAACTTGTAAACAAGAAAAAACGCAAACACTTTTTCTTTGTAGGAAAGATTTGTCAGTTTAAAAAAAGAGATGTGATTATCATTGGAAACAAAAAGTCTTAATCATAATAAAAGAAAAAAAATACTGCATCTAATATAAGAGCACAGGAAGATGTTTACTGGTGTTTAATGCAGAGTGGCCGCTTCCTTTGTGATCAGCAGGGCTCACTGCAGGCATGGCCGCAGGTTGTCCTGCAGCACTTCTGCCCTCCTGGACACTGACCATCATGATAGCAGTACTCAGCACACATGGGGGTGGTCTCAGGCAGGGGGCAGCGGCCAGGCTTCACTGATACACAAAAGTCAAAAATGTGATTAGTTACAAATTTTAACAACTTGACAAATACTTTTGGGGGTTTGCTCATCACGTCTCACCGATGTACGGCGCCATGCACTCGTGTCCACACCCATTGGAGCAGCACTTGTGTGTTTCGGGGCAGTCACCGTCACTGGAGCAGAACTCCGCACAGCGTCCGTGGCCCAAGCGCCTGCGAGGACACACGCCCGACTTCACTGCAAGGAAGGACAAAGAGCTCTAACCAGACGATGTGATGAATCTGGCTTTGACCGGAAGAAACTTAGTTTTCAAGACTAGCTGAAAATGAGTGGAGTTACGGTGCTGCGAGGCTGCACATTGGTTGCTTAACAAAAGCAAAACACGCACGCGCATTTCAGAAAGGATCCGTAAGCAAAACATTTCTAGTCACAAGAAACTTGCCTGTCGATGTGCAACAAGCTCTCGCTGAAACAACAGCGTCAAAGTGCGCTAATGCACAAAAAATCAATGCACAAACTGTCGGCCAGTGTTTGTCCATGTTCACGCCAACGTTTCTCCTGTGTGCACAAACACTGTGCACCAGTCCACACGCACAGGCTGGGCAGGCCAGTCACAGCATGCTGGGTCCCTGTGCCTGCACAGTTACAGTCACTGATGTCAGATCATACAGACACATTTTCAAAAAATGTGCTCTTTTGTAGCTCAAATGCTGGTGTGTGCCTTGTGTTTATATGCAAGTAATAAAAGCTAGACAGCTGAATGTAATGGACAACAACTTTTGGGATGTGACGTCACTTAATTACTACCCCCTGGGGACACACTACCACGTCATCCACCTTACTGCAGACTGACAAAATTCAACTTCATCCCTTCTATTTCCAGCTTCAGACTTTTGTCTGACATATAATATATATAGTATTTTAATTCCCACAATAACCCCACAGAAAGGGTTTCTAAGGGTTTATGCAGCTTCTTCTTTTCACCACAAGGTGGGGAACTCGAGTCATATTTTATGTATTTTTCTGGTGTTCCTCTGTAACTTGTTTATTAGTTTCTGCCCCAACTTTACATGCTGTTATTGATGTAATATTATCACATAGCATATTTATGTAAACCAATGGGCTGCCTTTAAACTGGAGGTGTACTGACTATAAAAACTGGCGGAAATAGTGTATTACTGCTCACTCATCCAAAGACTGATGGTGGTTCAGCGTTTGAAAGCTTTTGTTGACACCACCGGAAAACATACAGTATAACGTTCAGGAAAGAACTGGGCCAAATGCTGGTATGAATATTTTAATGTTCCACGTGACATCTTTGTTGTTGAATAGAACACAAATCATTTTGTTGAACATTAGTGTATTTAAAGTAATTTCTTGCTGCCTAATGACAGAAAAATGTTGGGAAGATGAAGATTTGGAGGAACCAAAGCTGTCCAGTCAGATGTGGTAATAATTCCATCATGTTTTCCAGATGTTTGAAATCATAACTCAAGTACATTTAATGTGGCCATGCTGTCATTGAGGCATGCTGTTGCTGTGAGAAAACTGTTATCTTAGGATCATAAATAATTGCATTTGTTGAATAATCAAGTTGATAATAAATCAAATTTAAATGCTTGTAAAATCAAAGACCTTTTAAAAACATTTTCACACATTTACAGCAAATCGACAGGTTAGGGGCTATTTTTATTGGTCGAAATAAAGAAGAAACGTAAGATACATCCTACTCTGTCTCTACAATTAGGAATGGAAGAGATACAATACTAAAAGAGAAATACAGCTTCTTGAACACAGCAGTTTTTCACATCACAGTAAGAAAGCATGCTTACAACATATAAGAAAACAACAATAAAATACAAACTGACCAGATATTCTTTGTGAGAAAGATTTGCCAATTTGAAAAAACAAAACAAAAACACGATTATCATCAGAAAAAGAGCATTGAAAAAAAAAACTGCATTCAAAATAAGAGCACAGGAAGATGTTTAATGCAGAGCGGCTGGGTACTCAGCAGGGCTCACTGCAGGCATGATCACAGGTTGTCCTGCAGCGCTGACCATCATGATAGCAGTACTCAGCACACATGGGGGTGGTCTCAGGCAGAGAACAGTGGCCACGCTACACAGATACACAACAGTAAAAAGAAAATGTGAACCTTTAACAACTTCAGAAATATTTGGTGGGCGTATGTCACTTTATTCTTCTCTCACCTATCTGGGGCTGCATGCACTCATGTCCACATCCATTGAAGCAGCACTTGTCATTATCGGGACAGTCACTGTCATTAAGGCAAAACTCTCCACAGCGTTTGGTCTGTCGATTGAGAGGACACATTCCTGGCTTCACTGAAAGTAAAGAGAAATCAGCATGGGTAAAGGACTTCATGCTGCTGTTTGGTGGCGTGCGTTGATCTTGCCAGTCGGTGTCACAGTGTTACTTCATTTGAGACGTCTTGAAAAAGGCGACGATGTCGGTTCCACATAAACTAAAAAGTTTGCCATAACTCAAGAACAATGTCGGACTTTACTATAACAGCAAATTATTTCACACAAAACATATGCAGTTTGATTCAGTAAAGCTGCAATAAGTCTTATAAGACCTGATTCAGACTTGTACAGCAGGCCTTTGCAGGGCCTACTGTGTGTACGTAACCCCAAACCCCTCTGAACCCTACATGGTGATCACAGTCCTTGCAGGCTGTGTCGACCTGACATGTAGTTACATTTCTTGAAGGGTTCAGAGGGGAATTTGGGTTACACACAACAAGTATCCTATTGATCATTATCACTTTGTTTATCTGTTACCTAGGACCGGAAGCATGCACTCCTGTCCACATCCGTTGGAGCAGCATTTCTCGTTCTTGGGGCAGTCATGGTCAGAAAAGCAAAGTTTAGTGCACTGTCCAGAGTCCGAGTGCTTGCGAGGACACAATCCTGGCTTCTCTGAAAGGAAAAAAGAAATCATTATAAACAAAGAGTTCAAACCAGAGAGCGTGGCAAACAGGGCTTTCAATCAGAAGAAACTTTGTTTTTAGACGACCTTCAATTTTATTCACTGAGAAGATTTACCCAAAGATTTGACTCTTAATTAGAAATTCAGCATTGTGACACATAATGTAAACAGGAGGAACATTTAAATCTTTACTGTCGTGGTCTTTTGGAGAATCCCAGCAGCTCTTGTGGAATGGAGCGTGATCACGGCACCATGGGCAGTATTCTGGTGTTGGAAGAATCAGGAAGAAAGAGGCAGTAAAAGAGCAAAGGATATGGATCAGCTGTGGCATATGACAGTTATGATGCTGTGTACTGTGTCTACTCTTCAGTAGCCCCAGCTGTCTTTTTGCGCATCCTCTTCGTTCTCTTTCCTCTCAGTGACAGAAATTCTGCCTCATTACTGAATATGATGCTGATTACTTCATATTGTTTACTTTCTGTTTTACTTCTGCACCTCCATGCTCCTGCTGACTAAGATAATGACTAAGTTTCCTGGAGATCCAGATGATGAAAGTCTAGTTTTAAGTCAAATTCCACCCAAAGATTACACACTATTTCTTATATATCAAGCAAAACTCAAAAAGTCTGATACAGCAAAACTGCACTAAGTCTTATAAGTCATCATTATGTGGAATTCAAGCAATCACAGTCAAAACAAAGATTAACATTGCGTCTCGTCCTGTCAATCACCACCGATCACTTCTCACCCTTACAAGTTTCATGCAGTGCCAACAAATTTTATATGAAAAGCTTGTTTTTCTTTGTTTTTTATTTCATGTGCTACAACAAATATTCTGCAGATTATTTTCACTTTGCTCATCTCTCACCTATGACCACAGGCAGGCACTCATGTCCACATCCGTTGGAGCAGCACTTCTCATGATTGGGGCAGTCCTTGTCATTAGAGCAAGATTCAGCACAATTTCCAAAGTCCAAGCACCTGTGAGGACACGCTCCCGGCTTTTCTGGAAGGAAATAAAAATCTGTGTAGGCAAAGAGTTTTAACCAGAGAGTGTGGTAAATATGGCTTGGCATTATATCACATACTGGAGACAGGAGGGACGCAGACTTCTACACCACGGGAGATGCAGCATATGTGGTCTCTGGGACAGTCCATGCACCCCTCACGTGATAGAGCAAGATTAAGGTGCCTTGGGCATTCGTCAGCTTTTGGAAGAATCACAGAGAAAAAGCAGTGAAACAGAATAGGATAAGGATCAGCTGTGGTAACTGAGACAGGAGTTATAATGCTGTGTAGTTGACAAACTGGTGGCTTAATGAAACAAACATCCACTTATACAGTCTTCATTATCTTCATTCATGACATCAACCACACGATCCTTAAGAAGATTAACACCACTTTACTCCAAAATTGATGTTTTTATACTGCTGTGCCTTGTTGGTACCCAAGATTTATGAATGGTCTTAGAAATAAGATATTTTCCTCTTACTCTAATAGCTAATGGCTGCTTTCTTGTTGTATCCCTTGCTTCTTTGTCTTGTTTGTCTCCTTGTTTGATTTGTGCTATTCCTGTGGAACAGACTGTACTTTTAATAAGGAGGAGTCTTCTTATTATGACAACAGTATTACCCTTTATATTCCGTGAAGTTATATAAAACATCATTTCCATTTTTTTTTCTGTCTGAACTTCGGGGTTGTACGAGTGTCTGATCACCACTTACCAGAATTTTATTCAGCCTCAAGTAATTTGTGACATTACTTTTATTAGGATAAAAAGCTCCATTCATTATTTTAATCAAATTTTTTTCTCTTTCAGGTGTGGTTAGCTCACCATTTGTATTATAGATCCAGACAGGCTCACATTTTTCTTCTACTATATTTGGTGTAGATGATGTAATAGAGCAGATATTTACTTTGTTCACATCTCACCTAGGAATGGAGCCATGCACGCATGTCCACATTCGGTGGAGCAGCACTTCTCTTTGTTGGGGCAGTCACTGTCAGAAGAGCATAATTCACCACAAGGTCCAAAGTTCCAGTGCCTGTGTGGACACAATCCTGGCTTTTCTGAAAGGAAAGAGAAATCATTGTAGACAAAGAGTTCAAACCTGAGAGTGTGGCAAACACTGTACACCCAGCTAAGTTGAATCTACTTAAAAAAAACAAACAAGGTAACTTGTTGCCTTAATTTTTTTAAGTAACGAAACATTAGTTGAATCACTCTAGCTGTGACGCAGCACTGCCAGCCACCACGTCACCATGCTGCTGCTCATCAACCCAGCCTGTGAAAACTGCTATAAACTAGATTTTTAGGGGGTGCAAAAATCTTATGATAAGTTGTTTGAATTTAAAGGCATAATTAAAATAAGATAAACCATTAAAGAGCACAGTCTACTCAGAATTGATAAGTAATGTAGCAAAATGACAGCTGTCTAAGTAATATAAATTCAGTTTATTTCAGTAGGAGCTGTTGATTGAACTCAAAAACACAATTACAATAAAAAAGGACATGAAACAGCTCAGCTTACTCAGCATTAAAAGGCAATTCTCTCATACTAGGCAATTTTAAGTGATATGAACTCAATATTTTTACGTGGAATCAAAATTTGGGTTTACAGCGAACATGGCTTTCGATTAGAAGAAACTTTGTAATTTAATTCACTGAGAAGATTTACCCAAAGATTTGACTGTTAATTAGAAATTTAACATTCTGACACATAATGTAAACAGGAGGAACATTTAAATGTTCACCGTCCTGGTGGTCTCCTGCAAATGTGGCTTTTGATTGTAAGAAACTTTGTTTTGTCATTTTATTCACTGAGTCGATTTAACCAAAGATTTACCACACACCCTTTTAAGAAGAAAGCAAATATGGTGACACATACGGAAAGCAGGAGGGACACAGAGTTCGTCACCATCAAGGAGACAGCATATGTGGTCTCTGGGACAGCCCCGGCACCCCTTACGTCCCAAAGTAAGATCAAGTTTCCATGGACATTCCTCTAGAGCTGGAAGAATCACAAAGAAAAAGGCAGTGAAACAGAAAAGGATACAGATCAGCGAGGGTGAATGAGATAAGAGTTATAATGCTGAGTGATGCTTACTAAAAACAAACAAATATGCGCAAAATAATTAGTAAGCAGGCAGAATATGAGGTCAATTCATCTGACTCAAAAGAAACTCACCTCACCAGAAACTCACCAGAATAAACGATGCCAAAATGCACCAAAGCACAAAATGAAACAATCAATGCACGAGCAGCAGGGCAGTGGTTGTCCATGTTCACCTTTTGCTCCAAAGAATGTGCACAAAGACAGACAGAGAAAGCTAGTTGAAGGATGCTGGATCCTTGTGCATGTAGAGTTATATTCTCTCTGATAAAGTGTCACATTAGGCACACTTTGTTTTTTTATGTTATGTTCTGAAATCATAATATGAATCTCTTGTTTAGATATTAGTAACACAACTAGACAGTCTTATTATCTTCACTGTACAGCGTGACATCAACCACAGGGTCATAAAGAAGATTAACGCCACTTTATCCCAAAGTTGACTTTGTTTTTATACTGCTGTGCCTTGTTGGAACCCAACAGTTTCCTCAAATAGCTAATTGTTACTTTCTTGTTTTGTCCCTTAGTGTCCTTGTTTTGTTTTGTTTTGTTTTTGCTGCCCCTGTGGCTCAGACAGACCCAGACTGTGCTTTTAGATATTGAGGAGTCTTCTTAGGATGACATTGAATGCAGTCACAGCAAAAAGTTATCATTATCTTTTTTTTTTCTTTTTTTTTTGGGGGGGGGTGTCATTCAGGGTTGTTTGGTTATGCTTTGTCTCTGATTTCTTCCTACCAGGTGACAAATTAATGCAATTTTTGATCAAATCCACATGCATGCATTTTCAATTTTTTTCTTTCAGGTTTTGTTGGCTCTGCATCTGCAGACAGCCTTGCTGACACTTTTTTGGTCTTCTGTTGTAGATGACACTTCTGTCCCTATGAGACTAAGAAACATCACAACATAATATCACATCCATGAACCATGATAGTGGGGACAGGCAGCAATGTATGACACCATTTGTACAATTAAATTTAGTTTCTGCATGAGCTCACGCACAGCTTAGTGTGCATTAGATTTCAGATCAGTCTGGCTGAGCTCCGGCTGCTGTGACACTGGACTATCTGAGTATCTGATTCAGTCGTCTGATGGTGATAAAGTGGTGCCAGCACACAAAACCTACTGTGCTGTGTCACGATGTCCCACCCAAACACAACTTGCTTGTTTTATATTTGTGGGTCAAGTGTTTGAGTATTTTTCCATGGAGGGAAACATGGTCCAAAGTAATTTGGAGTGAGGAAATAAAAAACACCTCAGGAACACTTACTTTAAAGAAACATGTTAAGACTTAATTTAAATAATATATCATGTAATTTAACAATTAAGTAAGAAATATATAACAGTATTCAAGATAAATATAAAG
>VUQK01006129.1:1685-16281 GCA_015106715.1 Bujurquina vittata | reverse complement strand
AATTTTAACCTGCCGTGTTCCCAATAAAATCAGCAAAAAAAAAAAACTCTTAACATATTGTCAGCTATGGTTTCCAGGCAACAAAGGTGCATGAAATGTATGGCTAAAAATAGCTCCTGCTTCTGTACAGAGAGCTAAAATAACACCTTAAAGACCAAAGCTAAAAGTGTGCATGGATGTGTTATTTTCAGTTTCCATTGATTGGAGGAGGTAAAAATACAACATTTTGTCACTCTCCTCATCCCGACACTGTGTGCCGTGGACACGAGTTGTAAGAGGAACACATTCTGTCACCGCACAAGACATTTCGCTGTATGATGAGGATGTACGTCGTGCTGTGGTGTCGCTCAGCTGTCTGCTCTTTTTTCCCCACCCGCCACTCATTGGTGGCCTCTGGCCACGGACTTCCTCACAGAGACACACACCTAATGGTAAATAAAGACTCGGTAAACCAACAGGCTGACATCAGGCCCTTGCTCTTAACACACACATCAGTCCTCTGTATAGCTTTATGTGTGTTTGCAAGGGTGTTATGTCATGTATTGTGGAATCTGGAATTTTCATATATTTTAGTAGACTGGAGTGCAAATACTTTAAAAATGTTTAAATTACACAGCATTTTTTTCTATATTCTCATGCTGATAAGTGTATCCTTAGTTGCTCACATGCTATTTCACTCTCTAACAGTCTCTCTCTGAGCAGAGATAACTGGCTATGCCATCTCCCTCAGACATACAGTTTCTCGCAGGCAGAGTGATTAGGCAGGCTCAGGCCTTTTTAAAAGGTTTGAATGGCCTGGGGACGTCCAGTCTGGCTCTGATGAAATGAGAGCAGAGGGAAGCAGATGCGACAACCAAGCGTCAGATTGGTTTGGGAGTCTACGCATTCAAGAAAACAGCTTAGAAACAAGACTGCCCAAAATGTGGCCTCACGACACAGGGGTAACTGAGGAAATGGTGAATGGTAAATGGACTAGTTCTTATGTAGCGCTTTTCTAGATTTTTATTTGACAAGGTTGTTTTTTATTTTTTACATAATCTTGGAGAGAAGATTCCTAAGGCATGGAGTGGTAGTATACTGGTATTGATTTTCAAGAACAAGGGTGATATGCATAGTTGTAGTAACTACAGAGGGCTGATGAGCTATCCCATGAAGCTATGGGGAAGAGTTGTTGAAGCTAGGTTAAGAAGAGAGGTGATGATCAGTGATGAGTTATGAGACAGTGATGAGGTGTGCGGTAGGAGGGTAGGCGTGACAATGGATTCAAGGTATGGGTGAGATTATTTCAGGGATCTGCTCTGAGGCCCTTCTTGTTCGCAAAGGTGATGAACATGGTTGGGCAGGAGTCTCCACGATACTATGATGTTTGCAGACGATACCGTGATCTGGTCTAAGAGTAGGGAGCAGGTGAAGATGCAAAAAACAGAGGTAGTGATGGTAGATGAGTTTAAATACCTGGGGTCAACCGATCAAAGCAACGGACAGTGCAGAAGTGAGGGGAAGAAGAGAGCGTAGGCCACATGGAGTCGGTGGAAATGAGAGTCAGGGGTGATTTATGATAGAAGGATAGCAACAAGAGTGAATGGGAAGATTTACAAGATAGTAGTAAGACCTGCTTTGATGTAGGGTTTGGAGATTGTGGCACTACCAAAAAGACAGGAGGCCAAGATGGAGGTGGCAGAGCTTAATATGCTAAAGTTTTCATTGGCCAGAATGGACGAGATTAAAAATGAATCCATTAGAGGCACAGTTCAGGTTTGAGCAGTTTGGAGATATAATAACAGAAGCAAGGCTGAGGTGGTTTGGACATGTGCAGAGGCTATATTGGACAAAGGATGTTACAAATGGAGCTGCCAGGCAGGAGGAAAAAGGGGGAAGTCCACAGAGAAGATTCATGGATGCAGTGAAGACAGAGGATTGTAGGGATAGAATGAAATGGAGGCAGATGATCGACTGTGGCGACCCCTACATGGCCTAAAAGGAGAAGTAGAAGAAGAAGAGGGATCATGGATACTATGAACATTAATTGCAGTCTGGCAGTTAAACTGAAACTACTCGATGAATCACAATTAGGGCTGTGTCGTATCATATTGTCCATGATAATACTGGTATAAATTTGATGTAAAAATGTCATATTGCGATATCATTGCTTTAGTAATGGCAAGCACTTACGTACAACCTAGGCTTCTTTTGTGCTTACATTTGACTATTGAAGTGTCACTGGATATGATACTGTGTCACTTAAATTCATTGTAATGCCCTCAGTCAATGACATTTAGATCCAGATGAGCTGGAATCAATTTTTTGATGACTTTCTTTTAACCACCATCATCAGTTCAGATGGTTAATCCATCTAATAATTGGCTTTATCATCATATTCCTAAAATCTAAACAGAGTTTGCTCAGCTGCCCTCTTTTTGTTTAGCGCTAATTAGCAAGTGTTAGCAGGCTACATCCTAGTGGCCATAGTGTAGTCGTTAACACATTTGCATAACATGCAAATAATCCCTATTTTGAGACTGGGAGAAGACACAAATACTTGATGGGGAAGGTCATCTGGGGGTAAAATACCAAATCATTTATCTGGATTCATCTGCTGTGATGACCCAATAAGAGAATAAGAGAGCCACTTAAAGAAGTTTCCAGGATGGTTAGGGTGTTAACGTGGCTTTTTTTTTTTTTTGGTGACTAAATCCTTATGGAGTTTTTGTAAATAAAGGACAAATGTGAAGAGAAACTGTTAGAAACAACAACAAAAATAAAAGATAATGAAGTTAGGCTCCATGCTGGTCTTCCAAAACACTTCCAAACATGTGTGAAAAAGAAGCCAGTGTTATTCTTTTCCATATCCTTACTTAAATTAATCTGAACACTTCTGTGTTGAGCACCTTGTCAAGCCTCAATGGGAATCGTCAACACTTACCAATTGCTCTGTCTGAATATCCCGATGCCAGTACTCTAACAAATGGATGAACCCACCAATGTTATATATCACATCTCCTAAAAGAACTTTAGAGTGAGTTGGGATTTATTCTGTGATCTGAAGTGCTCTCCTTCTAAAAAAAATCCAAAATGATTTGCTGGTTGAGATTGTTCCCGACTCTACTTGCTTGATAATATTGACTGATAAACTAAATAAATTCTCACCTCATCGGATCCTGAGCCAAAGATGAGCAGGTCAAAAGGGATGGCAGCCACCATGTCTATGAGGAACCAGCCTTTAAAATAGTGGATGGCGATCTTCGCCGGGTGGCTGACCACTTCCTCGTTAATGTTGACATAAGTGGTCCTAAAATTTATAAGGATGTCCACAATAAACATAATGTCAACTATCAGATCAACCACATTGAGGGGCGAGCAGGAGTAGCCACACTCCCGCCTCCTCTGCTCCTCGATGTCATTGAGGAGGAAGGCAGCAGAATAGGGTGTGAAAATGGCCGTGTAGATGACCAGAAGCAGAATCAGCCAGTCCCAAACTGCTTTGAATGGACTGTAGTGAAGAATGGTCCACTTATCTATCCGCGGTGTCTGGAGTTTGTATTCAGGAAGCACGTCTGCACCCAGAGAAAGAACCTAGCAAACAACAAAGAGAATTTATTAATTTACTCAAAGACATTTTAACAGAATTCATTTTACTGGCCTTAACATTTGCCATCTGCTCTGCATTCAAATGTATACATATTTTGGGAGATAAAAGTGTAGTGTAGTGTTTTTCCTGCAGATTCTTTGCAATCTTGTTTTTAATGGGGACTCCACTGACTGCTTCTGGGAGAAGCTTTCTGTTGTTTTATGACATCATCAGCATTATTTTCACAGGGTGAAGATCTTAAATCAGTGCTTGTGTTACAAGTTAGAGGAGTATAATTTGATTATGATAATTCTACTTTGTGAAGGTGCAAGAAAATCTCATATCAGCTTGTTGGTGTCAGAGCAAAGATATCCTAAAATTCTACACTTGAGATGAGGTGAGGATGATGTGAACAATCTTAAATGTTAATCTGTCATTCAAGAAAATGGGTTAAATACAATAAAAAGTGATGATATTTACATCCAGCATGAACATGTCTGAACCATACAATGCTGGGTAGACAGTGGAATTGCAATATGGGACACAGTCATGGTAAAAAGAAAGGACATCCTCTGCCAATCCTAAAGTTTTACATATCAGAACATAAAAATAATCTTGTCCTTAGCTGGTGGTCTTAGTGGATTAGTGGAAGTGGCACAGTGGGGAGGCACTACTTTGCAGCCGGAGGGCTGCCGGTTCGAGCCCCTGTCCCTGCGTTGCGTTGTGTCCTTGTGCAAGACACTTAAACCACATTGCCTAACGGTAGCGCCGGTCTCTGGCTGCATGACCGCAGATGCTCGTCTCTGGATGAGTGATCTGGAACGATCATTTCGTTGTGTGCCTTGAGTGCAAAATGAGCTGAATCTTAAAATTACGTAAATAGAACATCAGATGAACAGACATTAGCAAAAATTATTATTATTAGTAGTAGCAGTAAATGCTAAATTTGTTTGTAAAATAGGAACAAATTCAGGTATGAAAATATTGCTAAAGCACTGATTTGTGAGGGAAATATTTGTATTTGTATGATCCCAATCACACCGACAAAGCTACAATGGGAAGGATGAAAAAGAAAAAAAGAGCCGTACATTAATAAATGGCCTCAAACTTCAATGAACTGAAGCAATGTTGTAAACCAGTTATTGCTGCAAAAAGGGTGTACTTAGTTTTTTATACACTACTTCTTTATCTTGACTTTGTTCGCATCTGAGTTTGTATTTACCTAATTTTAAGACCTGATAAGGATGTTTTTTATGTCCTTATATGTAAGAGCTTGAAATTGAAAAGGGGTCTACTTTCTTTTTACCGTGACTGCCTGACTGAAGATTAGATCAAGTAAAATTCAAAAGTAAAGATTTATTGCTGTGTGAGGGATGGGACTATGTCATATAGATGCAGATGGAATGCAGTTCACTGCTGTTTGTGAATCACAAGAACATTTTGCACATTATTTGAGGCATGATATCCCAAAAATCATTTATTTGTCAAGAGACGAATGAAACATATTTAAATTTGAAACTTTTTTCGCCGGCTGCTCCAAAGCCTGTGAGCTTATAGAAAAATCGCTGCTTCTGTTGGGGGAAACTTTTTTTTTAGATCACTTGTGCAATAAAAATACTGCTTAGCATAAGAACTAGATTTCATAAAAAGATAATCAACATAAAATAACTGCATCAATTGTATACAGAAAAATAATAAGACCGTTCATAAAATCCCGTCAAAATATTGCATCAAGGCTGGAGGTCAGATCCATTCCAGAAAGCCTGAATGTCAATATAATTATCTCTGTTACTGCAGTCGCCGTATATCGTAGAAACGAATAGCATTTAACATCAATATTAAAGCAGCGTCATGGGTCTTTTCGGATAAGAGTCTCAGTGACTTGGAGGTAATTATAGGTGCAGGCAGCAATTCATCCAAGTGTTCAGCGGTTTAATAGCTACAAATTTTTCATTTTCACTGCTGATTATGGAAGCTGTGGAAGGAAAAGAGCAAAAGAGGGAGAGAGGGAGAGAGGCTGGTAAGTACACGAGCTGCAAAGGCAAAGATACAATTGGGCTGTTATGTGTGACTGAGTCAGAGAGTGACTTTATTTTGGCATCCATCATGTTTTTCATTGTTCCCCTATCTCTGCCCCGTCACCCTTATAACCTTTGTGAGCGAGAAGGTAGGACTGGGGAATAGAAGGATGCTGTAGAGCACAGAAAAGCTGTGGCATAAATAATTGAATTGGTTATTAGAAACTCCTTCCCTCTGCGTGATGAGGAGGGTCAAACGCTTTTACCCTCTGATATGGGATAACCTTTGAAAATCAATCAGAAACCAAAGGACAGACAAAGGGAATGTGTTCTATTATTCACCAAGCTGCCACTTCATTAAAGCTGGGTGTTTAAAGTGGATGTCTTAACTCAGAGTTTAAGTGCTGTGGACTTTGAAATAACTGCTTACGTTCCCATTCTTGTTAAATGGTTTCTGTAAGAGAGAGGTATTAATGTGCAGAAAAGTTGGCACTTACTGATGATTCTGCGGATGAACAAACTTGCACCAACAGATCAAATGATCCCACAACCTGCTAGTAAGTCTGAGAGAGCGAGTTGAGTTATCAGTGACAGTTCTAGATCAAACTGTTCAAGACATCTGTTTCTAAATAAATGATCCCATCTTAATTATTTAACCTGCTTACTGTAGCCATGTGCACTCGGTGCAAATGAACTCTTTCTTGTGGGTTAATGGAAATCTCATTCTGTGTTTGTCTTGGCTTCAAGCACAAATGAACATTATCTTTCCCCTTCTCTCTGTTTTTCCCCCTGCTCTGAACAGTGCACTCTGGGATATCATTGATAGGTGTAGAGAGTGCTCTTTCGTGTTTCTATATTTCTTTGGATAATCACAGCTCCATGAGTTTGATTCAAGATTCAACTTCAGATAACCCCTAGAAGTTTAAACTGTGATATTAAAGCAAAGATGTGGCCATTTGAGCATGAGCCACATGTACTGATTAGATCAAAATGTAATAAAAAGCCTGTGAGGTGCAAGTCTGCTTTGCTTTTTAGTTGATCAGCTTCCTGGGTGAAGCCTCCATCTGGCTGTGGTAGCTGTGAGGCGTCCAAGGCCAGCACAGAGTGTCTGTTCAGACACCTTAATTATGGCTTCAGATAAACTCGAGGAGCTCAGACTTGCTTTCAACATCTTCTGTCACTTGATTCTCAAAGTCAAGTGTTTAGAGAACAGTTCACAGATCTAAACTGTGAAGGTGATAGGATGCAGTCTTCCCATGGCTTATTTATCTGTCTGTTACTATGAGAATGTTAGTGATTGCAGCATTTGGAACACTGAAATAACTGCATGTTAATTGCCATTTGATCCATCAGAGAATGACAGAGAAAGAAGGGTTGAGCAGACACTACTGTCCGCAGAAAAGTGTACAGTAGCTCATTTCCAGGAATTCTTGTTAATACAAGTACGAAGGAGATAACACTGTGAATATATATTAAACAGCATGCTAATGACACCACAGCGTGGTAAGAAAAAAGAGAAGAGAAAATGATGAAGATAAAATGTCAGCTGGAATCTAACCAGGGAATGTGGAAGCTCTGACACGTCACACAGCAACTACTGTACCTCTGAGGTCTTATACACAAAGCATTATGACCACTGATCGGTGAAGTGGATAACACTGATTATCTCGTCATCATGGCACCTGTTAGTGGGTGGGATATATTAGGTGGCAAGGGAACATTCTGCCCTCAGAGGTGATGTGTTAGACGTTACTTCCTCCAAAACATCAACATGTGTATTAGATGCCATTCCTACAAGACTATAAGAAGACATTAATTAATGTCTTGATCTTAAGTATGATCAATCTGTCTCTATTAATGGGCTATTTAACACAGGCCTTTAAGGTGGCAGCAATTGAAAAGCCATTACTTGACCCAGCTGTCTTAGCTAATTATAGGCAAATTTCCAGCCTTCCTTTTACTTAAAAATTCTTGAAAAAAAATTCTTGAGTAAAACAGCTTACTGATCGTCTGTAGAGGACCAGTTTATTTGAAGAGTTTCAGTCAGGTTTCAATATTCATCACAGAAACAGTATTAGTGAAAGTTACAAATGATCTTCTTAGAGCCCCTGACAGTGGATTCATCTCTGTGCTTGTCCTGCTGGACCTCAGTGCAGCTTTTAAAACTGTTGACCACAACATTTCATCACAGAGATTACAGCATGCTGTAGTGGTTTGAAACGTATTTAATAGACTCTAATTTTTTTCATGTGAAAGGAAAGACTTCTTCAGACAATAAAAAGCTAATTATGGAGTTCTACAGGGTTCTGTGCTAGGGCCAATTCTATTAAATTATACGTACTTTCCTTAGGCAGTACTATTAGTAGTACCTTCTACTAATACTGGCTACCCACTCTATCCATGATGCCAGATGACACACACCAATGAGTTAAGCTGCAAGAATGTCTTAAAACTTGCACATCTGTAAAATTAGAAACATCCTCAGAGTGATGATGAAAAGCTAATTCATACATTTATTACTTCTAGGCCAGACTATTCCAATTCATTACTATCAGGTTGTCCTAAAACTCCCTCAAAAGCCTTTAGTTGATCCAAAATACTGCAGAGTACAGACAAGGACTAGAATGAGAAAGGCATATTTCTTGCATATAACTCATCATCTCATACCGCTTCATTCACTCCATGTTAAATTCAGAATTTAAAATCCTTCTCCTCTCATAAAAGGTCTTAAATAATCCACAGACCAGTCAGGGTGCCCATGCTGGCCCCTGCCACCTGCCCAAAGTGCCAACAATGGGCACATGAGCATCAGAACTGGACCACAGAGCAAAGGAAGAAGGTGGCCTGTTCTAATAAACCACCTTTCATATCTTATGGATGACCAGGTGTGTTTGCATCACTTACTTGGGGAGCACCTGGCACCAGGATCACTATGTGAAGAAGGCAAGCTGGTGAAGGCAGTGTGATGCTTTAGGCAATGTTCTGCTGGGAAACATTCGTCCTGCCATCCATGTGGACACCCTATCTAAGCATTGTTGAAGACTGTTTATATTCTTTCATGGAAACAGGATTCCCTGATGGCTGTGGCCTCTTTCAGCAGGATAATGCTCCCTGCCACAAAGCAAAAATGGTTCAGGAATGGTTTAAGGAGCACAACAACGAATTTGAGGTGTTGACTTGCCTCCAAATTCCCAGATCTCAATCCAATCAAGAAATATGTGGGATATACTGGACAAAAAAGTTTCATCCATTGTGGCCCCACCTTGCACCTTACAGGATTTGAAGGATCTGTTTCTAACATCTTGGTGCAGATACCACACAAACCTTCAGGGGTCTAGTGGACTGCGTACCTTCATGGGTCATGGCTGCTCTGGCAGCTAAAATGAAACAATGCAATATTAGGCAGATGGACACAATGTTATGCTTTATAGGTGTATTCTACCAGGTTACCCAAGTTAATTAAAACCACATTAAGCAGCCCTCTTTGACTTTGTGCTGGTGTGAGAGGACAGTGGGATGTGCTGTGGTCTGCACTCTCTCTGCCCCTGGCTTCAGTGTAAGGTGTGCAGCTGAAATTGGCTTTGAGTGCAAACAGGGGTCAGTTTCTGTGTCCTCTATCCGTTACACCATTAATTGGCAAAATGCAAAACTGAGACCTAATCAGTAGTTTGGAGCTGCGCTGGCCTACCTCTAGGAATACATTAACTTATAGTCCCTGCCTCATTTGTGATGCCTCACAGTCCTGGCAGGAAAGGTGAGAATGACCTCTTTCTCTGTTCGTAACTCTAGAAATATGGCCTGAGCTCTGGATGTTGTCTGGCAGCTGTAAGAGTATACTTGGTTATCCACCATGAGTTATAGACACCTCCTACTTTACGTATCCGACCCCTTGAGTTTCAGTTAATCGACCCGATGCCAACTAAGGGCAGATGGGGGCATGGATACAATCTGCTGATGAACTGCTCAATCTGTCCAAGTCTGATTTGTGATGATCGTAAATGATACTACGATGAAAATTATAGAATTCTGAAGTCTCATGCTTCTTCAGTCTGCACAGACTATCAATGAATTAATGATAATAAATAGAGACTGAGGGCCCACTGGAAGTTTCAGTCTGCTCCTTGATTTCTAGCTTTAGCCACAGGCAACAGTTACCAGCAATACTCAAACAGATCCATAACAAGCGGATATATTTCCAGATGGCTGAGCGATGGATCTGGCTGATGCTTTTGTTTCAAGTGTCACAAATATTAAAAAAGAGAGAAAGACCACATTTTCTATGGTTTCTTTGGAATTGTATAATTTTTCATTGCAGTGGAGAACAGTTTGGTTCAATGCCAAGCCAGTTTCTGAGCTTTAATCGTGGATAAATATCTTAAAGTTCTGACAGAAACAAACCCACCTGTCTTCAGTGATCATTTAATTTAACAAATAAATCAAAATACAGAATAGATTTAAGCTCACTACTTAGTGCAACTCATTATCAAGTACATAAATGGTAAAATCACTTCAAATGTTCGTACTTATTTGGTAAAAAAAAAAGGCTTTCAAAAATTATATATATATATACACACACACACACACACACACACACACACAACAGGCTCATTTACACCAACACGAGTTGTGTTGCACTGCATGACTAGATATGTAATTGTTTGGTTACCCACACATGATAAGTACTGACCAGCTTGATGTATTTTCTAATGCACGACAGTCTTGCCTGTCACTTCTGTATGTGTGTGTGGGTTAGAACCTTGAAATTATTTCTGCTGGTTTGCTTCATTCCCTTTGCACTGTCCATGGTAGTTTTGTTATCATGTTTAAAATAAAGACCTCATGCAGGAGATAGGTACAACACACAAAAATCAAGTTTTAACAGAAGAATACAGAAAGCAGGTTAAATGACTCTAGAAAAACAAGGTAATCCAAAAACTAAAAATGGCCCGAGCAGTGTACGCAAAGGACACAATGGACTGGCATCAAATGTGGGAGATAAGCACAGCCAGAGAACACACATAAGCAGACAGATTGTCAAGTAACAATGGGAATACAGGACTATAAATAAATTAGAAAATCACAAGACAAGTGAAAATAATGCAGATGAGATGGGCAATCACACAAACAAACAAACAAAAAGATACAGAAAGTAATTCCAATTAAAACTTATTTTTGTTGCATTGCCAGATTTGTCTCGCAGCATGCTATTTTCCCCAAAATTAATTATTTAATATTTTTAGGTTCTAACAGATCATTTATGCCTTTTTGCCAGTAATTCTAAATTACAGGCCCACTTATTTCAAAACATGAGTCACACATTCAGAAAGCTTACAGTGGCGCTTCTGTCCTTACCTGCGTGACCTTGTCTGTGACATTGTGAGTGCGGTCTTTGACTTTTGGAGCAATGATAGTCTTCTCAGAGGACGGAGGGGAGGGGCACTTCTTCTCATTGTTGGCCTCTGAGAAGTTGAGCGTGATGAGGGGAATCTTGTTGATGGTGGTGTACTTGTTAAGGTTGGAGTCGGAGGTTGAGCCGAGCAGGCTCGATTTGATCTGGCTGAGTGGACCTGAGAAAGAGTGCGACAGAGGGTGGGTGTCATCATCAGACGTCCACACATTTTGTTTCACAGCCAGGCTATTGTTGATCTACAAGGTGTTGTGAATAGTGCACATCAGAGAACAGTCTAGTGCTTATTTGTGATAGTTGTGACATGGGTAGTGAGCATGGAGGGATTCTTACTTTTGAAGTGAGTTCAACCACAACACAATACCGAGAATACAACAAATGCTGGAATATTAAGTGTACAGGCCTTTCAGAGTTTCTCATTAAAATATAATGAAGAACGCTGCTGGCAAAAAACAGAATGATTCAATGTGCAATCGTTCCTATAGTTAGTCATATTAAGTGTAATGTTCCCTGATCATACTACATAATGTTATCTATATCTACAACACAATCATAATAAAAACTGATGTGTGTGATAGCACTACACAAACTGACATGTGGCCCAATGAGAGTGAGAAAAAGTGAAAAAGAGACGTTTGCTAATTCAGCTGCATGAACCAGCAGAGGAAGGTTACACTGGAAACCCCCACCCCACCCCCCACAAAGCAGAGTACAGTGATTGAGAGTCAAGGACAGAGAAACAGACAGTTGAGGGTGAAAGACTGCATGCGCAGCTTCAATACATGCCACAGTTAGGATACATCAAAGCCGTCATAAAAAAGAACTTAAAAGAAAAAGCGAAGCCATACCCCCAGCCATCCAGGAGCGAGATACTAGCCAACCAGGAGAGAGAAGAAATAGAAGGTAAAGGAGAAAGTGGGATTATGGAAAGGTGCTTGGAGTGTAGGGTCAGTAGTCACGGGTACGAACACATCAGCATTGTGGCATTATTAGTAAATAGAGAGCGGTGGGAGCGCTGTGGGTAAACCTTTAGAGGATTAAAAAGGGCAGCCCATGATGCTAATATTGCTATTAATCAGTATTACATTTGAGCCCAAAGAGCATACATAAACAAGACTTTTAAAGAACCTGGTTGAATAAGTAGTGCACAATGCATTCAACACGAGCAAGCCTTCATGGATTTTCTTCAATGAACAACAAGCAAGAGAGAAGTTTAATGTGCTGCTTCATGCAAGCATGTGCAGAGGTCAGTGTGTTTCCTCCGACTGAGTGTTTTCGTTAGTTGCTGGTTAGGGTTAGGCAGGTCATTTAAAAGCCATTTAGTGCTGTTCCAGACTTCCAAGGCCAAAGAGCTTACAAACACACTATCAGTCATCCGCCGAGGCATTTGCATACAACATCAACCTTGTGTGGGAAAACTCATGCAACAAGCAGGCTTTGTGCAGTACACATGTATCATTGATTGGGCATGCCGCTATTCATGATCTGAAAATGCAGCAGGTTGCAGTTGGTTACCTTTGATATTGCGACCATTATCTGTGAAGGTGGCAACACAGTGGAGGAGAAGACAGAAAACGGGGAGTGAAGGTAAGAGAGCGAATTTCTGGGTTCCGACCATGATAAATGGGGGCTGGCATTAAAGCCCCGTTACTGTCCCTGTGAACAATTCATTACAGTGCAGTAGATTAATGACTGTTTCAGCCAGTGGGAGCAATTTAAATGGGAACTGTAGAAAAAGCAATGGGAGGAGACTGATTGACCTGGAGGAAATAGGAGCAGTTTGGGACACTTCTACACTCAAACAAATGAGGGCCAAAAGGCTAATGACTTGGACTGCAGGGAAGATCAATAGCACAGATTATAGATGGTGACCATCTATAATCTCTATATTTCACTTTTTCTTATTATAGCTCATCAATTAAGCAAAAAGGTAAAGCAGCCATCGCCACCCAGTGCTGCACCGTTAGCTGAAGCTGAAGCTTTCTTCAAATGACTCCTTCTGCCTCATTAAGAATCCAGACACAGAATTTACAAAGCTTCATTCATTGACTCAAGATTGTTTCCTGTTTTACTAGAAAGTTGATCTGGAGGCTTCACACTTATGTTACACACACATCATTCTGTACGGTGAAGTTCATAGTAACATACAATCAATAATAAACAGAAAGGGTCTAAATTTAAAAAGCAAAATGATGACTAGAAAAACTAACATTTTTGCAGCCTAAGGAATATACTGTTGAGCAACTCAAGTTGTACGTTAGGGAAAAGCCACCGTAAAGCAGGACACTCTTACCTTCACTGGCATGCCGGTCCCTGAACACCATCTTGGAGTTGGACCCAAAGCCTTCCATGTCATGTACAGAGGAGGCTCTGCGAATACTGCACACACTCTCTCTGGAGGCTGTTGGAGTGAGGCCTGGGATTGATGGAGCTGCAGTAAGTGTGTCCTCTTGACTCTGGTTTTGGGTCTGGGCAGTGGCCTGGTCTGGGTACATCCGGTCCCAGGGGCTTTTGGGCGACGAGTGGTCCAAAGGCCCAGACACTGGGGTTGAGCAGTGGCTGGGGCCGATGAGCGCGCGGGTGTCGTTGGCGTAAGAGGGACTGCAGCTCTCTCGAGTGGTAGGAAGTTGGTAGTCACGTGTTGCTACTGAGCCATCGCTGTACCGAGGAGAGTCCACCATGACGGCATCAGGGTCTTCCTGGGGCAGGGATTGTTTGCTGATTCTAAGGAGAGGTAAGGCTGGGAGACGGAAGCGAAGTAATCTCCCTTTCCCTGATAGAGAAGGAGAGAAAAAGCAGTAAGAACAAGTATGTGTATGCGTGTCGCTTACCTGGGGAAGAGTGTGGTGCTCAACATGCTGTTCCCCAGGAACACTGAGGGATCAGATCCCTTATGCTTACATTGCTCCAGCCTTATACTGCCTCTGATAACAACTTATGCTGACCAATAATACTAACACAGTATCTCAGTTCTGATACTTCCATTTTGAATTTAGTTCACTTTAGTTTTACTTATATAGTGCAAAATGCAACAGTCCCTTCAAAGCACTTAATATTGTAAAGTCCCTACAATAATACAGAGAAAACCACTGCAATCCGAAGACACTCCAACCCCCTCCGTGAGTAAACACTTGGCAAGAGTGGGAAGGAAAAACTCCAGTTTAACAGAACCAGGCTCAGGGAGGGGCAACCATCTGCCTCAACCAGTTGGGGGTGAGGGGAAGGAGACAGGTTACAGGCTGACAAACAGAAACAGTTTGCTGTGTCTCCCAGTTACCTATATAAATTTGTACATGTGCACATATTTGTCATATCTGTTGAACTGTGTACAAAGCTCCATTTGAAATTACCTGCCATTAAAAAAAAAAACTTACTTAGTGTATGCTCCTCTTCCCCTGTATCACTAGCTAAATGCTGACATGCTGAAGGTGTAAACAGACTGTAGGATGTCGTTTTCTTATTACTGAGCAAGCATGTCCGTGCTTGTACTCAAGCACATAAAAAAAACAAAAAACTATTTGCTGGTAATATGCTTTAATCTGTCTTTGAGATTTAACTGCTTATTAATTAAGGAGCCAGAAAGCCATTCCAGATCATTCCGGC
>VUQK01006125.1:14901-51041 GCA_015106715.1 Bujurquina vittata | reverse complement strand
AGGGTAAAACCATGTAAAAATACCCCCCAAAAAAAAAAAAAAAAAAAAAAAGGAGGAAAAAAAAAGCCAAAGGGTGGAAAAAAAAGAGGAAATATGCAGCTGTATGGTGAGCGATCCTACTATCAGCTGCTGCAATTAGGGAGCACAATGTAAAATGTCACAGCGGATCTGTATCATCGGCAGCCCTGTCACAGGAAAAGGCCAGGAGGAGTGGAGAAGCACGGAGTATGGCGAATCCCATCGGCCAAGCCTGTTTCAGTAATGTGGGAGCGGAGATCGTGTAACATTATGGTAGGACAAGTCTAGGACTGTAGTTCAGATGCTGTCATGTCATCCCCTTTCTATTAGGGAGGGACAGAGACAGAAAAATATGATTAACTGGCAATATGCATTAGTCTTTTACAGTCTGATGAAATGCAAGCGCACATAAAGTAGGGATAAATATGTATTGTATAAGCATAGGTGGCACAAACTGAGCCTGTACTTTAACGATCAGAACCCAAATGCATAAACAATGTGTGGCACTTTATAGAATTAATTTTTCTGAAAATAAAATTGAAATAAAGCAATATGTGGTGATATTATCAGGTTGGTTATATCATTGTACAAGATTTAATGATCAGAATTTTAAAAGATACAGATGGAATGAGATCAAATAAAATGCAATATACTCTAAACTCAACCGTATAAAACTGATTTCCTTCACTGTCCTGACTCAATTACTCTCATGCTCCCACTTTCCATCTATATTAAGAAAATAATGGTGACGAAAGATGTCTTTTAATTTTCAGCTCAGCATCATTTTGGCATGTGGAACTGATGAATCTCTACAGGACACGATAAATCATTTGCAGATTTCCTCCCATTTTTGATCAAGTTGGGATGACCGGAGTTATGCCCAGACTCATTACATTTGGGAACCAGATTGAAAGCACGCCTGGGCATGCCCTCTCTTATTGCTGTTATGCACCCTGCTCAAGCTTCTGAACAACAGTAGAATTATCACCTCTGCACGTGCACACGTAGGCCCCCACCAGCAAATTTCTGGTCACAAAAACATGTGAGACACAATTATTGAATTGTTTGAAAGAAAGCAGACCCCTACTTCTAAACCATGCCTTTGTCTCTTGTGTAGGTGAGAGGCCGTGATCTCCACATTGGCAAAATTGGCAAAAGTATTTAGTGGCAGAATGAGGAATATCTCTAAGCTTTGTGTGTGTGTGTGTGTGTGTGTGTGTGTGTGTGTGTGTGTGTGTGCGGGTCTCATTGCTGGAGCAACAGCACTATAAAACGAACTCCTGGCATGTGGGACCACAGCATAATATAAGCTCCCTCTAGTGGCTTTAAAAGATACTGCAATACAAGCCACATTAAAGTAAAGACCAAGTGCTCTTTTAGGCACTGCTAAAAATGAAATGCTATTCAAACTTAATTTTGTTATGAAATTTCACTGTCAGGTAACAAAAGCAGCATATTTGGTAAATTGCTAATTATTCCATTTTTGACTTTGTCACATATGCAAATGTTATGTATTTAGTGAATTGAAGTGAGCAGGACAGACTTGAATAAGAGCAGTGTTTGTGTGTGTGTGTATGTGTGTGTGTGTGTGTTTACTTGTTGTGCAGCTGCCTGGTGAAGGAGTCAGTGAGGGTTCACTCACAGTACGAGAGAAACCCTGCAGCTGGGTTTGCCACTAAGGAACGGAGATGCCCAGGGAGAAAGATAAAGAGAGGGAGACGTGGAGAGTATATGAAAGAGGGAGAAAAAGAAGGGGAGAGGAAAAGAGGAAGGAGATGAGAAAGAGGTAAAGTGGAGTGCGTGTATATTCATATTTTGCCTATTTTGCCACAAGCTCTTCAAAGGCTATGTCTTGCCTACAACACATCTGGGAATGGGAGTGAAAGTTGAAGAGTTCCTCATGCTCTTTTCTCACAAGCCCCTAAACCTATTTTGCTGACTCCTCTTTTTTTCTTCGCTTTCCTCTCAGCCATCATCTTGCTCTCTCTCCCTCTTTCTCTCTCACTCCTTCCCTCACAAAAAAACTTGGCAGCTGTTGTCCAGCTGACTTATCCTTGCCATAAATTTTACTAGTTGTGTCCTTTGTTCATTTGAAAGACTAGAATTATTGCCTCACGGTCACATGCCTAAGCCCAGCAGTCAAGTTGCAGTTAACATCCATGTTTGCTATAAATGGAAGACTTTAGCAATTTTAATGAAATGTATTAAATGTGTTTATGTTTGACTAATAAAGCTCAGTCTGATAGAGCACACTGATGCAACTATGGCAGTAGACAGTGCTGCAAATATGGATTTTACTGCGAAGAAGCAACAAATTCTAAAATTCAACACGACAGCTATTCAATCAAGTCGGTTTCAAAAAGGCCATCAAAGATTAGTGTCATCAATTTGCTGTTCAACCAAATGCTTTGTTCTGCTCCAAAGTAAAAGTGTCGAGTAATGTCAAAATAAGAGTTCTTTACTGGATGTTTTAATGTTAAAGTGAAACTGACCATTGACCTTTTGGGGGGTACAGTACTGTGGAAAAATCTTGAATCACTCCTAATTTCTTTACATTTTGGGAAGAAAAAAGTTGCAGCAATTTATTGAGCCACATGCAAACATATGTGTAAGTACAGTATATAAGGTAAAAACTGATTATGTACAACTCTAAGGAGTGTAAAAGTCGATATTATGTGTGTCTGTGTAGATTCTCAGTCATCCAGGTCATCGTAGTCTCTGGAGGTTGAAGAAAGGCAACTGGACTTCTTTTTGTTTCTTGAAGACGTTTCACCTCTCATCCGAAAGACTTCTTCGGTTCTCAACCAAATGGTGGAGAGACCCAGGTATTTAAACCCCGGTGGGCGTAGTCCCCTTATGACCCTCTATTGTTCATGTGCATAAACACATGAACACAAGGGGTTTAAATACCTGCATCTCTCCCCCATCTGGTTGAGAACTGAAGAAACCTTTCAGATGAGAGGTGAAACATCTTCAAGAAGTCCAGTTGCCTATTTTTTCAACCTCCAGATATTTGGTGTGACCACCTTTATATTTCAACACAGCCTGAACTCTCGTTGGCAGCGTTCGTGTCATTTCTTTAAGCAGTCTTCAGGAATAGTTCTCCAGGCTTCTTGAAGGACATTCAAAGCTCTTCTTTGGATGTTGGTTGCATTTTCTTCTGTTCCCTGTCAAGCTTATCCCACACTGCTTCAATAATGTTGAGGTCTGGGCTCTGGAGAGGCCAATACATGACTGACAGAGTTCTGTTGTATGTTTTTACTGCAATGGCATATGTTTGTGCTGAAGAATGAAGCTGCTGCCAGTCAGACGCTTTCCAGATGGTATTGCATAGTGGATGAAAATGTGACCGTACTTTTCTGCATTATTATTAGTTTGGACAAGTTCAGCCAACATCCCTGACTGAAACGCAGCCTCCACCGTGTTTTATAGATGGCTATAGATACTCACTGTTGTCCCTTTCTGCTGATCTCCTCTGATGACAATTTGAACCAAAAATTTTAAATTTGGATTCATCACTCCATCCAACCTGTTGCTACTGATTTTCAGTCGCGTTCTTCTGCAACTTGGCATCCCTCAGCCTTGTCTCTCCATTTTCCTTTCTTACATAAGGCATCTTGATAGCCACCCTTCCATTGTGACCATGTCTTATGAGGCTTTGGTGAACGTACATGAACTGATGGCACTGATGTACAAGGACTGGACTAAAAATGTCAGAACACTGGTTCATCCCTTGAGTTAGGTACCTTTTTTATGTTTGCATGATTGATAGGTTAGTGTTAACTGGCTTAACAAACAAACAAAAAAAATTTCCTCTGAAAATGGTCATGTATAAGAACTGCACTAAAAATGAGTGACAGACCAGCCAATGTTCAAAGAAAGACTGCTTTAAAAATTACGAGAGTCTGGCTCCTTGGAAGCAAAGTATGAGTGGCTCAAGAATTTTGCACACTGTATAAAATTTCTGTACTTCATCATTTTATCCTGTTGGACGCTTTCAAATTCATATATCATATATCATAAGTCATAATTTCTGAGTTATGAACACTCAATTCATCCTTGAGTCTCAGTGAAAATTTGTGAAAAAAAAAGATGAAAAACTTGAGGTTGTCATGTTGCCAACACACAGTTTCCTGTTATGAGAATGAGCTGGACTGACAGAGAACCAGAAGACACAATACACTCCTGCTTTTACTATAACACACAACACACAGATTTACTTTTAAAAACAAGATCAACATTAATAAAACCAAACAGAAAACAGCACAAATAAACTGGAAGAGTGTGTGACGTGGAGATAGTCATTTCAAAATCACCCGCGCCGGCTGTCTAACTATGAGACCGTCTCAGGCAACAGACATCAGCAGATCTACGCTTTTTCTATAAACACAGAACACAGCAAAATGTTCAGAGAGCGAATGCTGATATGGAGCACTGTGATTCCTCTGAAGAGGCGTCGGCAGGTTAAGAGGATACCTTTTCCCTTTATATTTCTACTGTTTTAGTCACAGCTGTGTCTTCTTTCCAATTCCACTTTTTTCCCCTCTATCTTCCTTTCTTGCCAAGTTTTATCCCTGAGGTGTCCTCTGGGGCTACCTACTGGATAAGCCATTTGAAATGTATTTTCTAAAGAACCTTCCGTTCCATTTTTGAACTGCTGCTATCTCTCTAAATGTCCTTAAGAAAAAGTGTGAGAAAGAATGGTTGCAAATATTTTAAAGTACTCCAGCTGTACTTTTTTTTTTGGTGCCGTTTACTCATACAGAAAGAAGCCATAGTTTCCCAGCAGTAGCGTGATGCAAACTTCTGCAGTGATCTGAGCCAGTGTGTAATGCAGTATGTGGCCTGCTCTCAGAGAAACCACTGTGTCAGTATTGTGCAGATTAACTGAGCTGATGTAAAGGCCAAGAACACAGGGCAGAGTTGGAATTTGGCTGAGATCATCCACTGGTAAAAGGGACTGAAGTCTCCCATTAACCCTTTAAACTGTGTATTCTTGGTTTATGGCATAAACCTCAGTCCTGAGGTGGGGAAATAACGGAATCATTTTGCACTGTATTTGCATGTTAACTAACCACTTCCTGTACCGTATGTTTAAGTATCTAGAAGGGCAATCTATAGTCCTGAAGTCATGATCACTCATTCACCATAAAGTGCATCACTGTGCCACATCATCATGGACTTACAGCCTGCTGTGTCAACCAATTATGCCAATTATAGCCAGAAACCCCTGTGGCGTTTTGATAAGACCTTCCACAATTTCTTCCAATGAAGCAATTAGTTCCAGCATTTGTTTACAGAGAGAGGCTGTGACTTGCAGCGAAAATAATATTTGTTATCTCCATTTGCCATCAGAGCAGAGTGAATCCACCACTGGCTAATCTTAACCTGGCTTTCTCATTGAGGTTTAATCTGGTCATGGCAACTTAGCATCTAGTATGGAGAGTGTATGCATGTGTGTGTGAGGGTGAGTGATTATGTGTGAATGCCCTGTGAGTGTGCACATATGTGTGTTTGCATTTAAGGAGGCTTTGGAGGAGAGAGACAGACAAGCCAGTCATTCTCCTTCTGCCCCCTCCCTCTTCCCATCCATGTCAAGAACCAATCACGTGTGAAAACTTGCCTTAACTTCCCTTGCCTGTGTGACTACAGCGTCACAGAGTTTGACAGATCTGTGCGCCACGGAGGCGTCTCCCAGCCATTTGGCATGCCATGCGCGTCTGGTGCGCTGGAGACTGCCTGTCAAACGCCTATGAGTCGGTGGCGCAGCCAGGGACCCTACGGAGCGCCAGATGGGCCATTAAGGTAGTATTAATGTAGATGCCATCGCTTTTCTCCTCTGACTGGGACATGCTCTCTCGAACTGCGAGCAGCTGCTGCCATTTACTAGGACAGCTTCCTGCTAACTTTGGCCAACTGGCATTGCCACTGACTGGCTCTCAATGTAATGATACACTTTTCCTTCTTACTATACCTGTGACTTTTTCTTTATTGCCTCTGCCCTCCCTTTCCAGAGGTTTTAACAGGAGAGAGCTGAAAACTTCCAGCTTTTCCTGCTGCCAAAGACACACACTCCTGCACATGCAGGCAGTGATTCCCTCTCCATTTCTCTCACAGACACATATGCACACACATATAAACACCAGCTCTCTAATAGGAGTATAGAAACAGAATCCATCTGTACACCCACTCTTAAGCTCATAATCAAGGCGTGATATTCAGCAGTGTACGGTTATTTCTGTTTATGCCCTACTGAGTGCTAATATCATGCTTTAATTGAGAGAAAATTGGCTGTTGGCAAGAAACAGAAAAGAAGGTTACCAAAACCCCTACCATGGATAAGTATTGCAATCAGTAATATTCTATTTAGTTAAGTAGCCTAAAATGGGATGTTTTGAGATCATTATTCAAATCACATTGACAAAATCCTATTATGAGAATTAGTTTTCCAGAAGGAAATGTACAGAATTATTGATACTAAATGTGCTTTCAGCATTACATACACCAGGGGCATATTAGGAAACAGCGGGGCATATGATTCAAACTGAAACAAGGTCACAAACAACATATTCTCTCATTCACATGGAGAAAAGAATACATATTTAGCTTTGCATAACATTTAATGCTAAAAAGAATACTTCCAGAGTGCAGCAGAAGTCATCATACTGAACACTTTCAACACTGCAGCCCTGAAAAAAACTGTCAAATGGAGTTACAAGTCAAAAAGATAGGCAGTTTTAAAAGTATGCAGAATTTCCAAAGGCACAGGTTAGCCTTCCAGTAAAGCTGAGACCACCTCCCTCTGTTCCCTTTTTTTCCACCCCTTGTCTCTCATTTTGCAGCAAAGCCCAGGGTGCGCAATAAGGAACTGAACAAGTGCCCTTTGAGGTCCTCCTAGGGGAGACGGGTAGAGTAGCTGAGGTCACTGTACACCCACACTGAGTTCCCACTTACTGCAGTGTAACAATAGACAAGCGAGTAAAGTATATACTCTGCAACGACTTTATTGTCTGGCAGTGTCTCACTTTCTTCCTCTCTCTGTCTCTTTACTTCAGCAGCATCAGTTTGAGTGAAATGTGGGGGAGGGCTGTCTATGTTTATGTCTCAAGAGGCAGCTCATATAAGGACTGCAGGGTTGGCATCACCGGTGGTCAGTGTTGAAATCAAACGCACCACCACCGAAGCGCAGCAAACGCTTATGCTCCTGCACAGCCGTTAGTGTACTCGTGGTATCAATCTGACACCTTCTCCCTTGGCTGCTCCTGACAAGGAATTTCCTCGTCTAAAAATTAGTTGCACCTTGCCAAGAGCACAGCGGCAATTTGTACAGTTGTGAATACATTTAAATACAAGTAGATTAGATAAATGTCTATTGTGACGAATAACAATGCGCGGGCCCAGAGGGCGCACAGGCGTAACACTCATATAGTGCGAATTATGATAGAAAAAAGAAAATAAAAAAACATTCTTTATTGCTGACCGCACACAGTAGCATGATGCTCAACCAGCTGTCTGTCAACTCATGCTGATTTGAAAGTAATTTCAAGAGCCTCTTCAAAAAGTCTCAAATCAACCTCTTCCAACAATGCAAACCCATTTCTTCATAGTTGATTGAGAACAGCAATTGCTATTTTGGTACTTGGACTCAGTGAATAGGGCCAGCTTTCTATCTGGGTATCTGCATATTGGAAACGAGGCAAACTGGCACTAATCAGCTGTCTGCCAAGTAACCAGTGTAGCAGAGGGAATCACAAACATTTCTCTGTGTCTGCCTGACAGCCTGACAGACGAGATTAAGAAAATTCCTGTTGCAGAGTAAACTTGAGGATGAGGAAACAGAGTGCGTATATTGATATGATATGATACAGGGATTCGTTTTCCGCAGCTTTATCCAGGAAATCCAACCTGAGTTGAACAGGATCAATTCCTTTATTTACAAGGTGCATGTTATTGCTTTGCCATGCAAATGCTTTCAAAAGCACCGTAATGCCATCCCGCTATTGTGGGGGAATGATCACTGCACCAGGACAAGCAAGCCAGGCTTTGATAGGTGCAGAATAACAGTGTTACAGAGCTAAGCAACGTGTGTGTGGGTGTGCTGCAAATAGGTTATTTTGGATGTTTTTTTTTTAGAAGAAAGGAGGCATTACTGAGGCCTATTGGTGCACCGAGGTATACTTCCAACCAAGGCGATTAACATGAAAGGATAGTTCTAATGTTATTTTCCACTGCAGCAAAGGCAGATGCAGAGAAAAGCCTGTAATCACATTATTATTTGTGTCGGAGATCAAGATCAATCAGGGTTAAAGCGTGTCACAATGTTTCACAATAACAATACATGGCTGTTTGTGTAGGACATACAACACAACTGGATGTGAGATACTTGGGTTGAGAGGCGGTGGGAATTAACAAATGCTCAATTTCTATATATTTTTTTTTTAATTTTGTGTTTCAATTTACGCTATACCTGCATTTTGAGTCCATAAATTCAACACACACAGTGGCTAACAGAGTAGTATTTGCCAGCTGTAAATGTGAGTAGTAGTGTTTCTCAATGACAAAAAGCACAGGAGTGGAATAGACTTCACTTTGCCTGTACAGGAACTTGGAGAAAAACAGAGGATATCGGCACTCACAAACTAAAAGGAAACATTCAGTAACTTAAAGAGTGTTTAAAAAAAATACTACTCGAACAAGAGAGCACGAAAAAATACTGCCTTTTACAATCCCTCAAGCAAGCAGGTGCAGCAAACCATCAGAAAGGGTGACTGCTAGGATTCAGTCATGAAATATATCGAGCTGGTGAGCGAGCGAGCAGTAAGAGGGAGATTCAAACTTAATGAGTGCTTTGGCAGCTTGTGTGGAAAAGGCAGGGAGGCAGGCAGTGATTAACTGAACACTTCAGAGTACAAGGCACAGCGGTGCTCAAAGAAAACAGTGATGATCTCCACTTAATCGCGGAGAAGCCCGGAGCATCTGCCGCCAGAGCAGGGCAGCGGCACCGGCGAGCTCCCGCTCCGCTAGGCTGTCATCTCCAGAGAGCTGTGGCCATATGCTCGGCTCTGCCGCAAACTCACAGGAAGTTAATTTTCTGACAAAACACAGGGATAAATATGACATTCAAACAAGTTGTGCGCAGCCAGGCTGAACACGGATGCCGTGCCAAGCTCAAGCTGCACACGTGTCACACTTAGGAACAGAGTTTATTTTCTTGCTCCCCTGGTCGCTTTTTGCTTACTTTTGTAGAAATGCGGTGAATGGGTGGTACATTTTCAGCTAGAGGGAGTTAACCTGCTTAGAAACGAAGCTATGGAATGTTCAGAGGGAGGAAAAAAAAAATCAATACACACAAAAATAAATAGATCTATGGTATATGATGCTGTCTTGATACCATAATACCTACTGCATTTTTTTATCCTAAGTTTATATAAGCCAGATCACATAGAAGAAGAGAGAGAATGTCCTACGTGTATACAAATGCATGCCTCACAACCCTGAGAAAATGACAATGTCATTGTTCTAATGAGGAGACAGAGAGAGGGAGAGAGGGGGAAGAGACATAAGACGGGAAAAATATAAGATTAACTTTCTTTTCCATTCAAAGATGTATAGCTCCCCACGGTGTTACATTAAAATAATGTCAATCAAACCATTAAATAGGCGATCTGTCTAACCTTGTCTGGTGCAGGTGAAACACCATAGCGGGCCTGAACAAAGGGCTCACAGGTGTGTGCAGAATCCCAATACCTTATCGCTGGGCTAATAAAAAAACAGAATATAGTGTTTCTTAGATCTCTGTGCTACCACCACTCCATTTCAGACAAAAAGGAGAAACTGAGCCTTAGGGGTGAAGCAGGCAGCTCCAACCTATAGATTCTTTACAACAATAGCCTGTATCATATAGTCAGGAGACTGCAGGACAGCTGGAGATGGAACAGCCTGTCTGGTTCCTCAGAAGAAGAGTGTACACAGAAAGGCAAAGGGATGAAAGAAGTTGGAGCTGGTATGTAAAGGACGGGGACAGGTTTGGGTCTCCACCTGGGGCGATCAGGGGCCACTAGTAAGCCTAGAGAGATGAACAGGTGACTCTGGGATACTCATACCATCGGAGCCCATGTTTTTAGAACTGTGAGCATTCATGTAGATCCAAATGGCGGTTGACAGTGAGAAGAGGTCTCTGTGCCTTGACACCACAGCTAGGTGGCTGACTGCTTTCTGCCCTCCAGTATGAGGCCTGTCTCATATGAACTGAAAGACGTCTCTTCTAGATATTTGTCTTACAGACCCTGACAGGTCAAAAGGATAGCAAACAACAAACCAAGAAAACAGTGCTGTGAATATAAGAACAAGCAAGATAAAGCTACACCAATCATTTGTGATGTCTGACAAATTAGATGCTACTGGCTAAGCAGGTAAGCAGAGAGGTTTTTCTAAGTAGGCCTTTCGGTTTCTACATCAGTGCAGAAGAGACAGAAATGAATGAAAACAGGCAACAATATTTGGGCCAAGTAAGAGAGCAGTCTGAAATACGAGCGTATTCATCTTTTTTTTAAAGCCACCCATTACAAAAAGGAGTGTAAAAAAGCTCCATATACTGTATAATGCACTAATGTAACTGCAAAAGACTGGGTGAATCTGTTGGAAACATAATATATCCAGCACACATGCACACAGAAGCACATACCCATATATCAAGTGCTGAGTGGCAATCATTCACCTAGACACTGTCACATTGCGGTAAATGGGCTTATTTTGCATGAGAAGGAAGAGGGAGCGATGGGCTGCAGCGAGTAAAAGAGGGACTGAGGGACTGAATCAAATGATATGAGTAGGCAAAATTAAGCTCCAATGCAAGTGGAACACTTCACAAGAGAGCCAATTTCAATTCCACAGCACTTAATTTAGGATTTGTGTGGTTCAGCAGCATGCTACTGTATAGTAAGCCACGTAAGGACAAAGCTTGAGAGGCAACTAACAAGAAGCTATCCAGGCTCTTGAGGTATCCATCACTAAGACCTGCCCCCACTCCCACCAGTGAATTAAAAACTAATATTATACCTAAGAGACGGTGTAGATGTTTAAAGGGGTCATTAAAAAAAATCACATTAATTTTACATCTGCATCGTGTAACTTTTGTCTCCCCCTTCCACCAGTCAGAGCAATTACACAAACACTGTAAACCTTTTTTGAACCTCTCAATGTTTTTGCCCAATGGGCTTTACAACATTTATAGTTCTGTTAACCTAATCTGTGAACAACCCTCTTTCCCTTCTCTTTATTTTCTATATTGTGTTTATGCTAAATATGACCCAAAAACTTTAGGATAGTCAGACGTCACCAGGAGTGATGATGGACTGAGTAATGATTTGTGCACAACTGTAAAGAAGCCATAATCTTCATACCTGGTTCTCTTTGAAGTCAGCCCTCTGGAAGTCATAGCCTAGCTGAGCATAAAAGTTGTTCCCAAAACTGTAGGCCTGCCCCGTTTCAGTCCATATGAAGGAGTGTCGGCTTCCGCAGGCGATACCAACTATATTGACAAAATCCACATCTACAGGACTTCCTCTGACTTTTAGCTCCTGCGGCAATTTGACTTGGACTGGGTGGTTTTTTACTGCCCTCTCTCCATTACCCAGCCTAGGAAAAAGCAGAGAAAACACATTTGGACTTTTTCTTCTCTATTATAAAGATAACAATGCAATAATTCAATATTCTAAATTCTGCATTTTTTTTCTTTAACACATTTTGGCTTATCTTTCGTATTTTATTACACCGTAACAAAAGATATCACCAGATATCCCTTTAACTTGCACTACTACAACTATGCTGTAGTATTATCCTTCTGCTATGTTTCTTCTAACCAAACAAGAGTCACATGTGTCTAAAAAGCATATTTCAGTGAGGTCATTCTTACGTTCCGGGGAAATCACCGAACCCAACTTAATTTGAAGCTGCACAAATGACTTTACATAGGCCCTAGCTGAAAGTTGTGTTTCTGTTTCTGCATGCTTAGTGTGAGTGAACAAAGAACATCCAAGGCGCTGTTTCAAGATGAGCTGGTCAAACGCAGCCCCAGCACCCCTGTGACCTATGAGCTCCCAGCAGCTTCAAACAGAGCTCTGCTGTTTGCTTCTTGATAAAATGCTCCTCTTTGTATTTGTTTCCCTGAGCCAGCGTCATAACCTGCAATGCCCTGGCCATATCTGCTAGTTTGCGGCATGTCTGGGAAAAATAACAAACAGTCTTCTCCATTATTTCCACAAACGGGGAACGAAAGGTCCTCGCCCGTCATCCCCACGAGAGCCTGTATTGATTACAACAATGCTTCAACTCAAGACAAGACCACTCTGGGGTCACAGCTATTTCCATCAGAAAGTTTGCCAGTTTAAATTTACACAGCTCCCTCGTACTCTTCTCCTTTTTTGCCTCCAGTGAGACACACAGGAGAGCTGAGGAATTTTCAGATATCAGAGTGCCAGTTGTGTAACACAGATGCTCACCCTTTGCTCTGCAAGTGGGTGTTGCGGAGCTCCAACTATAGGCTCCTCCAACTATAAGCGCCCCACTAGAGAGCCCCGACCTGCTTAGACAGGTCAAAGCATCATCAGTGGAGAGAGAACCGCAGACAGAGAAATGGAGATTGAGAGAAGGAGACTAAGGGACAATGGGAAATGATGAGAGAGTGAGAAGTGATGCCTTTGTTCCTTTTATGTATTTCTCTGAGGTCTACCATGCAGCTGTTTGAGTACTTGAGGGCTACTGAATCACTGTAGTCCCCATGCCCTTAAATGTCATTAGAGCCAGACTGGCTCCTGGCTGGAGAAGTTTTAACAAGGAAGCTCATCAAAAGATAAACAACTTCTGTTTGTTTATAACTATGTCTGAGTTTGTTTGTCTGTCAGCTAGTCTCTTCCGATTAATATACAGCTGTACAGTACACTAACAGAAAACAATAAGATGTCCGAATGGCCAATGGGCAGAACAAAATGATAGCTTCATGGACAGCTGAGTAGCTCCCAAAAGTATCACTACTCATCCTCTTCCTTCACACACTGTCAAAGCAAGACAGATAACGTTACTTCTGACATTTACTTACTGTCCACAGGTGCCATTTCCCCATGCAAAGATCTTGTTATCCACTGTGGCAAAAGGGAAGAAAGGGACAATGTTATTATAAGACATGTCATCTGAAACATGCCAACAGTCATTTCAAATTCTTTGAGACAGTCTTTGGGATTACATGTGGCTCCTGCTTTTGGAATAATGAAAAAGTTGTGAGGTTTAAAAGCTGCAGATGTTTCACAGTAACGGCTCAGGTTGTGTGTTTTCTCTTTTGTCCTGAAGTGTAGAGTGAGCAGTGCCATGTCAGTGAGTGGACCCTTTCCCGCTGCGTTAAGTTTGATTAATACAGCCTCGACAGAGAGTTCAGAGACTGGGGCCGCCTCTCACACACCCTGCTGTAAAATAATGAGCCTTCAGCGGGAAGGAATAATATACATGGGAGACACTTCCTTAGAATAAGTCCAAACTGAATATATTCAAATGAAATGAGGAGAAGAGGCAATCCTAACTGATTAGACTTGTCTCAAAGAGAGGGCGAAGCCTATATATTTCTCCTTCTATGTACACATATTTAACTGTCACCACTGCACTAAGAGTCCAACACGGTACTCATCCATTTGCATATAGTTACTATAAATACCTGGACCGTACCTGTTCCTGCAGTGATTCAAGTCATGCTAGAATACAGACAAGTCTTATTGGTCTTATGGGAACTCAAACACCACAGGGGTAACAGCCAATAGCAACAGACTTTACTCATCAAGCCAGCGGAGCCCTCATACATTATAGAGTAGGCTTTATGATTTACCTAAGCTTGTCAGAAGAGAAAAATTATCAGGCAAATGTGGGGTAATAAATTGCAATCCGTGCTGCATATGTTTGACACATGACCCTTGGCATTTTAAGGATCGGGTTGTATGAAAGAGTCATAGGGAAATGTGGGGGGAAAGGGAAATAACATGAAAAGTGAAATATCACTTGGGAAACTTTTAGGAAAATGCTCAAAACATTTGAGGCATTGTTCCTTTTTGCCAAAGGAACAAGATTGCAACACCTATAGTTAGGTAGGTATTGTCCCTGACTAATTTCTAATCAAACAACTGTAGGGCACGTTTCTTTTTAGTGGGTCTTCATTTTCTTTAGTTTGTCTAATGTAAATATGCTACATCCTCATAATATGGGTAGACCTGCTGCAGAAAAAAGTATGCAATCAAGACGACCAATCAATCTCAAAAACCACTGGCTATCATCTGCTGACTAAACATCTGGAGGTGACAGCCAGAGTTGCCAGAGCATTCACTATTACCTGCAGATAATCGACTACCTGTTCTGTGAACCTGTCACTGTTTACAGCCTGACTATGAACTCAGATACATTTTAAAATGTTGTGTTCCCCCATTTCTCTCCACGCAGACTGTATCCCTGCAGCCAAAGCCCACTCAACCATGATTGCTCAGTAATAACCCCAAAGCTTCCAGTTTCTAGATTAGGATTGTTAATATATAGATTTGTTTATAGAAATTAGCTGCAAATACTACTAATTATGCGCATAATCATTTATGTAGTTATCCATGTGCATATCTGCTACTCTAGCTTTGAATTGTTTTTAATACAAAGCAGAACTGTGACATTTTTTTTTTGGGCTCGTTTGCTACAAACTAATACCAATCAACAAACAGACTGTAACTTTATATCCAAGTTGGGCAGCAGAAATAAACTGCACTTTTAATATGCAGACATTTTATAACCTTTCAAGTGCATTAGGTAATAATTCATATGAAATTACCTCCTCTAGCTACATTCAGGGCACACTGCTCAATGGAAACAGTCACAATATTTATGAACTACTGCTTAATACTTGTCTATGTACACTTTCAGTGTTCACAGTAATATTAAACAAAAATGCTTAAATGAAAGGATATTAATTAAGGAACCACATTTTTTCCCTTTTTGCCTAAATAGCAAATGTTTTTTAAGACTTTTTTTACACAACTTGAACTGAATCTAGTAAACATGAAGTACGTTGTTTATATTGTGTTTTCTGCATATCTTCCATATAATGTTTAAACATTTAAATTAAATATATACTGTAATCTTGTGGAATTTTTAACCTTCCAGTTGTTAAAAACTTTTTATAAGGTTTCTAATTCAGCAATTCATTCATACACTTATGATGGAAGACAGCCACCTGAGCCGCAGATGCCTTGAATGCAGTACTTAGAAATGTTTCTGTTATAAAGACACGTTTTTGTATGTATGTTGATATTTACAGTTACATATATTATACATGTATTGTGTGTTAAGTGGGTCTAATTTTAAAATGAAACTGTGCTTTCATTTTACAGTATACAATTAATATGAATGAAAACATGCTATATCAGTTTCTGTTAATCCAGTTTTGTTAAACTCGTGCCTTTTCGACACGATGTGAGCAGGTCTTCATCGACACGCACCACAGTTCAGGTTGTTTGGAGCAAGTGTTTTCCCTAAGATGCCTCAGGATGTTACAGTGGAACTCAGCTTTGACAGCCTGGAGGACAAACTCACAGTACACAATTCTATGAATGTCAAAGAAAATGATGCTCTTGGTTGTGCTGCTGACATGTTTTTTATGTCAGAGACTGCAGACTCTTCCAGTGAAGATCGCTCTTTGGTTTCTGAGAGCAGACTCATCATCAGCGATGATCCTCGACATGCAGGTTAGGTCAGTATGTGTGCAACTTGAACAGTCTCTGAACTTTCTGATTACGACTTGTATAAGTTTGTAGTTAGAAGTTGCTGGTGGATGGATGGATGGATGGATGGATGGATGGATGGATGGATGGATGGATGGATGGATGGATGGACCAGTCTGTCATTTGCTATCATATACTGTATATGATAGACTATCATGTACTTTACTGCTACATCTGTTACTTACTAGTTTCAAGTGAAATATAGAAACTTTAAGAAAAAATTATTAAATATATTCCACTTGAGTGACTGTGGGTTTACTGAAGAGCTGTAACATTTTACGCATTAAAAAACAACAACAATAACAACAACAACACAAAAACAGTCCAGCTTTACTTTTAGCCGGCATAAGAATTCTTGCTGGAATAATGAAATAAAGATGAGAGTGAGAATGCAATGGGAATAAAGACTGCGCCTATTTTATTTTGCAGTTTTGTGTTTTTTGTATCCTTTTGTTCTTTTACTTTTTGTTTTCCTGTTTTTGTTTCTTTTGCTACTTTAACTCTTGAGAATTGTAATGTGGGAGTTTGATAAATAGCAGTGGTTATAGCATGTTGAACCAAAACACAAAAAAATATTGGCAGCTGTAGGTCTGCTGTGGCATTCTCTACACAAGCACATTATTAAAGATATCTGTGAGCACCAGGTTTGGGTCAAACAGTAAACAACACTAAAAGCATCTGCAGTTAAAATTGGTTTTAGTTTTAGAAAACAGAAAAAAAAACTTTAGACCACAAAAGTTGATTATTTGGTTTTGTTTGTCTTTGAAACTCATAAGGATCCTTACACATGCAGAATGCTTTATCCAATCAGATTCAAAGACTAAGAATGTCTTTGCAAAGTATTATTTAAATGCAGATCTTTATAATTAATGCTTGTGGTCAGTAAAGCGTATTGATCTAAGAGGTGCCTCTTTACTGTTTTATGTCCCTCACCTTGTATCTTTAAGCCCCCTGTTCTCCTCTGAGTGGCAGATGTTTTCACCCCCACCTCTAACCACCCAGCCACCGACACATACATTGTCTCTGTCTGTGGCTGGCATGAGGGCATGGAGGCCGACAGCGGTGCATCAGGCTGACAAACAGAACTGATGGGCTGGGCTGAGAGCGGGCAATCTGGCAGGTTGAGTATTCACCCTCCTTTGCCCCCCACTAGCCCCTTGCTAGTCCCCGCTGCTCTGCACCATACGCAGGCACCAGTATCCCAGCGGCTGGTGGCCCATTGCTTTGCTCCCCCATAAAAATAGCCCATCCCATTATTCTTCTGCCTCCCTGGGGGCCACAAGGTCTCCAGCATCATTACCAGGACTAAGGATCTGACTCTGCCGCCACCACTTGGTACTCCCCCTCCTCTTCCCTCACTCCTCTTCTCTAATTATAGGTCAAGCACTCTTTTTGTAAATTATAAAACCTTTGTTCTTATCAGGAAAACTGAACAGGAAGGAAAGATACGATGGAAGGGCAGGGAGCAAGGAAGGCGTGAAAAAGTATGTGAAAAAAGTGGAGGGAAGATGATGTAAAAATAAGAAAGGAGGGGGAAATTTTTCAATTATAAAGCCAAGCTAATTTGGTATGACCAGCGACTGTCATGCATGGTGACGGAGCTCCATTATGCAGTCATTTGAGCTCTTTCAAATTAGTTATGTTAATGTCCTGCGTGTGAATGTAACACTTGGATGGGACAAGATTTCAGCAATTAATTTCTACAGTCAGTGGAGAGACAAGCAAATTTATTTTCCCCCTCTCAGGGAATTGGTGGCGGAGGGAGTGAGGAGGGGAGAGAGCATTCTGGAGCAGGGAACAAGCTAAACACAAGACCTAAATAAAGCCTGAACAATGGGAGCCAATGCCTCCTCATTCATTCAATTGACAATGTTTTGCAGCTTAAACCTGTTTTATTAATTATGTTTGACATTTCCTTAATTAGTTTCATTTACACCAAATCAATCCCTGCTGCTGTACAGCGTCATTTATCATTTTAAAAAATTTGCATAGCTAGTGCTGACTTTTTCTACTTAATTATACATTAAAAGTGTCAGCCGCGCTTGCTGCCTGGCATTATCTGAGGCAGAAAGGTTTGTGGCTGGACGGGGGTGGCATTAATCATCAGGGCGGGCGCGGGCAAGGGGTGCTCCCGGTCGCCAGCGGGAGAGCCGAGCGGGCTTCTCATTTTCTAAGCTTGATGCTTCCGGGGCAATGGTGACCTTAATGACCTACGGGGAGAAGCAGACAAATCAACGACCTCCAGCCCCGAAAACAACTACATCTTGTTTACAAATCATGGGGAAAGGAAGGCAGGAGAATAAGCGGGGAAAGAAAAGCCTGGAAGATGTGTAGCTAAGTCAGAAACGTAATTTGAGCAGACATGTATATGTTGGCTTTAAAGAAATGAGCAATGTTTGGATAACAGATTCTTTTTTTAGGCTTTTACATTTAAAGACATCAGTAATTTAATGATTAAAACTAATTCCATCTGCATACACAAGTTATGTTTTTTAGAAAAACAAGTTATCCCCTGAAAGCTCTCTCTCTCTTTTTTAATGAAATAATACCAGCAATAGCTGCTGCAACTTAAAAATCCATAACAACAACCGTATGTATTCCACTATATCTCCAAAAGCAACTTAACCGTCTGAGTCAACTGGCTGAGTATGGCTATTACTTTCCCTTCAGCAAGTTTGTGAACACAGTGCAAACTGACAGCTCAAATACCTGGCAAGCTCACTCCTGAGTAAATCTTCTGAGTGTTGAGGTGAACATGGCTTTACAAATCACCCATTCAGGAACCGAGGCAGAAATTGGCAGGTAGGCAGAGCCGTGGTGTCAGGAGTGAAAATTACTCTGAAATGCGGAGCACAGTAAGAGACTGAGTGAGTGAGTCTCTGAATGGTGAAAGCTATGGGTGTCACTGTGTACTATGTTCACATGGGAAATCAAACAAGTGTATTTTGGAGGTGAGTCAACACTTTTGTCCTTTAGAAAATGAAAATATTTTATGTCAATTTAAATTCAGACCGGCCTTAGGTACTGCACACATGAAAACGGCACATCAGGTTCATGCTCATGCATAGGTGGCGTGGTTACTCTTAGTGGTGAAATACCAGCCTTTACATTGCATTAGTTCTCATATTAAATTTACCTTTAGGGTGTTAAGCAGATGGCATAAAAGGCACAGTCATAAAGCTGGTATTAGACATGAGGTGAGCATACACTGGAGTCAGAGCTGAAGAAAGCCATCCAAACAGCTGATTTCTCAAAAAGACTTGTGAATAAGCTGTATCAAAATGTTTAGAAGACTGTAACCATGGCTTTGCTTGAAAAATCCTTCAACTGAAAGACAAAACAGAGGCAGACAACAAAGAACCTGATGAAGTGGCAAATGCCCTGGCATGCTCCAACAAGAGCAGCACAGGGGCTGCCAGAGGCAGCAACATCTGCACGCCTCGCTGCCCCCTCTGGCCCCAGCTGAAGTACTAACTATCTTCCCTGGCTCACTGTGTTAAGAAAATCAAGGGGAGCATCTTTCACTGCAATGTGCCAGATCAATATTGGAAAAGAAAAAAAAAAGAGGGGGGAGTTAGCCCTGCTAAAAGACAGGGGAATGCTTAAGAATGAATTCCTAAAATGTGGGGGATGGCAAGTATTAAACATCATTATTGTAAAAAGTTCTTAATTCGCATACTAATGGTGCACACTGACTGGAAAACTTTGTGTTATTGCAAAGTAGTCGGAATAAGCCACTGACTCCTTTCACTCATGAAAATATTATAATTTATATAAGTGATCACTTTAAAAACTAGAACTTTCCTTTCTCTAAAGCCCCCACCCGAACATCACCATCAATTCCCCGACGAGAAGTACCCCTTTAAATGCAAAACATTTCTACTATCAAGGATTATGCTTCCTTTCAGGATATATGAAAACCCCTTTGAGAAAATATGATGATGAATTCATGGGCCTAAAACTCCGGGGTAGTTTTTACATTCTCAAAAAAAACGAAAGGAGGGGAGGAGAAAAATCACCTATTTGGATGGCATACATTACCATTACTCTTGTATTGTATCTCCACTTTTCATAATGACGGGGATAAGTGTCCTGCTCCGAATGCGTATCCGCTGACAATAGAGGCAGACATTACTTGGTTAAAAGCTTGGGGTCCTGTGGGTAAAGAGGCCCAGAGAATAAAGAGTATCCGTCATGGCTAACGAGCTATAAGGATAGCACATTGCCTTTATAAATCACTAGATCTTGCTGTTTATTTAAATTCATTGGTGCCTCATTATAACTGAGCTATGCACCTTTAGGTCTGAGTTGATTAGGAGTGCCATAGCTCAAAATGGCTTTTAATTCAGTGAAACGTAGCTCTGACCTTGGTGCCGTAACCCTGACTAAAACACGCAGCGACTCCCACATTAATAATGATGCTACCTTTACTGGGCCGCAGAGCTGTGCCGCTGCTACTTAAAATATGTATTATTAGTTACCAGCGACGGCACATTTATCACACCAAATTACCCTTCGGTGTAAAACTGCTTAATTCTGGGTCCCTGTACCCCTCTGCACTATTACCTGCTCTTTAGAAAGGCCTGGAATTAAATGTAGGGATGAAATGTCAGGGTAATGGGGAAGAGGATGCGGGTCGATGGGATGCACACTTGATCATTCCCTAGTGGCCTTCTCCACATCCAGACAATGTACTGAATGTGTCCTCCTCGTAAAAGAAGCTTCATTGCATCTTGCTTTGAAGATGTAAAATGCTATTATACTATAATATACTTTACACTGTTCATTAAAATTACATGCAAAATATTATGCACTTCATGTGAGCTTGAAGGACAACTACACATTCCAGACGTCGATATTAAATGAAATATTTGGCTCATAAACAGAAACTTTGGATGAGCAAAGAAAACAAAAGCAACCCCAAACTTTTTGTTCACCAGGGCATTTTGACAGATCGACACGCCACTGACTTCAGTATACAATACATAAACCAGCATTTTTGAGCACAGCACATCAGCACCTACCCACAGCCTACCAGCCTATTGAGGAAACAGAGTGGAAACCGGCCATTGTTCATCCCACGTGTGCCCACCAGAGACTGATTATTTGGACCAATCAGCTAAATGATTAGATCTATTAGGTACCTTAGAGTGGCCATCAACATCAACTTGCCAAGCTTCAAGACCTGTGGGATTTAGCCCATCAGAGTCGACTCATTAGGTGTCTGGACTCTACCCAAAACTACAGCAGAAAAGACACAGACAGAGGGGCCAGGAAGACAGTGGGGAGAGACAGAGCGAATGAGAGAAAACAAAACTTCAATAAATGAATTAGATGCCTCCCAAAAATAAAGCACCTTTGGGATCAATTGTGTTTATGTGGTTCAACATCTCAAGAACATGTAAAAACAATACAAAGCGATCTAACAGATACGTAAGTGGGAGTATTTTGAGTGTTAGCCATATAATCCATTGTTATAAGACCAATGGGAATGGATTGGTATACAGAATTTGTTTCCTCTGAGGATAACATCAAACAGTCCAGTAATAATTTAGATTACCAGGGACAACACTACAGACAGTGCTGGCATAAACACATTTCTCATATCAAACACAGCCGTACAGTACATAAATATATGCACAATACATTAATGGTTCCTGCTCATCTGAGCAAGTGGCAAGGCTGGAGCAGCGGGGGGAAAGAGACGTTACACACATTCCATCAGATGTCGAATCAATTAGTCACGACCATCTTCCAAAGTCAGAAATAACCACTCGTCCTCCTGTCTCCAGGGAGGCAGGGATAGGCCTGGGCAACAGACAAGAGATGGGAAAGGATCCAGAGACCCAAAGGGGGGTAAAAGGAGGAAAATGAGAGAAAAGAAAAAAAGGAGATAAATAATGCTGTCTGTTTTATACTGCACAGCCTGGTGTCTCTATTTTCACTGGATTTCCGTATATACAGTAGGCTGTCAGCGGAAGTACTTTGCATATCAGAGGGCACTCATTTTGCGCAGTGTAAACGCTCTGGTCATTAACATGTGATGACATTATCTTCCTAATCGCACAATAAAAAGTCTCCTTTATGATGTATATATACAGTACAACACAGCTGTAATACTGACTCGAACCCCTTTTTCTGACTATATCATGGCTTTCATTGGGCAGCTGTTTGTGTCTTTTCACTCAATAACAAAGCCTTTAATCTTTTAATCTGTAGCATAAAGCAAGCATATACAGCACAGAGATCATGTGACCACTTTGCTAAAAGGTAAAAGGGACATGAATATTTTGCATAAAGGAAAACACAATGGAGATCCTTTCCCTGCAGGCTAAAAATAATTTAATCTGTCATGTAGGTGCACAAATAGCAGTCTTACATGCGGATTGCACCCATTATTGCTGGGTTTCAGAAGTTGGTAGCCGATTAATCAGTTTCTCCTCATCTGAGCTGATGTAGAGAGGAGAAGCTATTATATCTCCTCAGATTTCCTTTTTGCATTGTAATCTCCTGGAACCTCCAGATTAGAGCAGTTTATCTAAAGACTGAATAGCATAATCTAAAATACTTTTGTCAGACGTGTTACCCTCCACACATTGCATTCTAAAGAGAAATAACAATGTGTTATCCTAAATTTTTGGAGAACAGTTGTTTTGTTCTGCTGAACAAAACAAGTGCTCCAAAAACAGATTATACTGTACATGGCTGCTGTGGTAATATATGTCTAATAAGGCGATGAGCGCGGTTCTCCACTGAACACAACACTAACCAAGCCTAAGTTTTGTTGTTTGCCCATGGACTTGACCCCTAGAATAAGCAAGGAAAAAAGTCAGAGGGAAACTAGGAAGTGTAAGACAGAGACTGAGCGAGTAGTTTGTGGGACCCAAAACTACTGCAGAGAAGGCCACAGATACCCCACATTCCCCTCTGATTTTGTTATTTGTTCATATCGCAGTGAATGGTTCTTGTTGTTAGGGGTTGGCAGTGGAGTATAGTCAAGGGGCGTCAGAAAGCTGTGGTCCCCGCTCTGAATCCGCCACATTAGATGGCGTGTGTTTGTGCCCTAGGGATCGCAGCGCCTCAGCCTGTGTTTGGGGTACTTTGTCAGATGACTCAGTGTGTGTGATTTATGAGCTCTGGAAAGGTTGCATTTCCAGCACGCATGGACGTCCGCATGGTAAATGGAGAAATTCTGAATTTATTAACATACAATGAATGATGATTAATGTTTTGGTATAGATCATGCTCTCTTTTCAGATGTCTCAGGGGGTGATATATGTAGCAATAAAATGATACGTATGTACTCAAAAGCACATTGCGTGAGCATCGAGTCCATGACTCCTAGACACATTTACTGTGTATATGTGTGATGAGAGCATTGGAAGGTTCCCCGAGTGTTATCTGAACTCCACGGACATTTATCTGTGCACTGACAGTATGACTTGTGCAAGTTCTGCAGTCCACACAAAGTGAACTGTTCCCTTCTATGGGAAGAGCACCTTGCATAGTCAATGAGAGAATGTATAAATTAAAAACACAAAAAACTGTGAGCAAAAGAATGCAATTTAGACTGATATCAGTATACATTTAGAGATCCATTCATCAAAATCCCCACCATTATTAGCTTTTGTATTCTACAACACATCTTGTGTCTCCCTCATCAGCTTTTTCAATATCTTCTCAAATACATTACTGCCAGTGTTGAGCGTGTATGTTCACCCTAGGCCAATTACTGCAGTGAACCATATAGGTAAGCATTGCTGAAGAAGGTTCTCTCATATATTTGCCTTTGTGTCTCAGCCACCCACCTATGCAGGTGGGAAATACAGGTAATGTTGGACATCTTTATAATCACACTGACAACAGAGGAATCAATATGCAGAAGCATGCTTCTGACAGGTTCTGGAATACATCTATACGGGCGATTGTGGGTCTACCAACACGTATGCATCTCTAAACGGTGAATCAGGATTGACCTCTAGTTATGCAATGAGTCAACCATTTCAACCTTGGAAAGAAGCTGCATATTGCTCCATGCTTGCATGTGGGGGGGGGAAAAGGAACAGATAAGTTAGACGGAGTGATCATTCCATTGTGTGGCCTAAAACATTCAAGTGTGCTTATGCATATCTTGATATGCACTTTGAAGTGAGAGTATATGAGGTGTGTTACGTGTGTGCGTTCTGTGCTTACTGCAAAAGTGTGAGCCCAAGCACAGATATAATATAAATGTTTCTGAGTATATGCATGTGCTTGTGGGTTAACTTCATATGTATGCGGTTGCTGTCAGAAGAAGCTGACTGGTGATGAGGGATGGAGAGAATCAGAAACACATTGGGCTGGGAATGGGGTGTGAGCCGCAGGGTCGCCCTGGCACAAAACACAACTGCCTCTCACATCATTACCCTCATTCCCCTAATGCGCACAACACTTAGAGCTACAAACAGGCTTGAGTCCAGAACACACATATAAGCACACAAACCTACAGAGCCACGCTCTCACACGGGAGAAACTTACATGTGCCTGCACTCATCCTCCAGCAACACACAATGTTCTTTTAAGTGTTAAAGAAAAGCAACCAAAACTGTGTCTTAACATCACTGAAAACTGGGGGGGGAAACAGCACTTTCACATCATAGCGCAAGTGCCACAATTTTGGTGGCAAAATGTGTAACAGGCTGTTGTAGGTCAGTTTCGTTGTATAGTGGCTCTCCAGGACCTGTTCTCTACAAAGTGAGTCAAGGAGGCACTTTTCCACATCCTTAGATCTTTGCCCATTCTGAAAACACATTCATTGCATTTGAGACCAAAAAGGAAATGATAGCCATTTCAAACACAATTGAGCTCCACTGGGAAAAGTATACCTATTCAACTACAGGACCTCCATAAAAATCACAGTAGTTTCACAATGTAACGGATGCCTTCCTCCCTTCTTGCTGCATGAGAGGTTTTAAGAATGGATCGGGGGAGCGCTTGAGCAGAGAAAGAAAAGATAAAGGAAGAGAAGAGCAGAAGATACGATGCAGAAGAGTGGAAGAGAGAGGTAAGCCAAGCATAAAATAACTTCAATCTAACATCCTCTCGGAGGGGCGGCAGGAGGCAAATAGCAATCCCACCAATGCCGTGTACTCAAGGGGGTTCCCCCCACCTCTCACTGACCCATAGAGAAGAGGATCATGGGAGAGAAGGGATGAGACAAACCCACTTCAATTAAGCCACAGCGACGTCTCGTCAGCACGGCAGATGAGGTGTCAGAGAGTTCAGCCGTGGATAGATCACAGAGAAAAAAAACAGTTCCTGGCTCAGCACAGTCACAGTCTTGAACCTTCTGTTCTCCTATTTTCTCCTTCACCTTCTTTACACCTTTTGGTTTAGAATATCAAGACTTTTTTGGATATCTTGCAATATTTAAGGCCACACAAACTTCTTATCAATTCTCTTAATCTGAAGCATAAAGCAAGTATAGGCAGCACAGAGATCATGTGACCACTTTGCTAAAAGGTAAAGGGACATGATTATTTTGCACAAAGGGAAACACAGTGGAGATCCTTTCCCTGCAGGCTAAAAATAATTTAATCGGTCATGCCGATGCACAAATAGCAGTCTTACATGTGAACTGCACCCATTATTACTGGATTTCAGAAGTCAGTAGCCGATTAATCAGTTTCTCCTCATCTGAGCTGGTGTAGAGAGGAGAAGCTATTGTATCTGCTTTCCTTTTTGCATTGTAATCTCCCTGAACCTCCAGATTAGAGCAGTTTGTTTAAAGACTGAATAACGTAATCTAAAATACTTTTGTAAAGCATGTTACCCTCCACACGGAGTTCTAAAGAGAAATGGCAATGACGTTGGATAGTTTTAGGATAATGGATGACAAAAAGTTCTGATACATAAAACATGTGCTCCAAAGAACCAACACTCTGATAATAGCTGCTACCTTTTTTGCGCTCTTACTTTAAGTATTTTTTCTGTTTCTTTTGGTCTGTTTAAAAAGAACAAGACTTCATATTACACAATAAAAAACCATAGTAATTCACCTCTTTCCTCCTTATGGCTTCAACGGTAAAATGGGTGTAATAAGGCAAAGACAGAGGTTCTCCACTGAAGACAGCACTAACCGGTAAAGGTCGGAATCATATTTTGTGATATGCTGAGTGTTGCAATAACATATATTGCAATATAATGTGATTTATCACCTTGTTTTCTACTGCAAATAATGCCCCCAATGGTAAACAATATATGCTTTATCTAATAAGATAAAGTTCTCAGTCTATTCCGCTCACTTCACTCATTTTTATTGCTGCAAAATGGGATTGTCAAGCAGACCAACACTGTCATTAAAGCTCATCATAAATGTTGCATGCACCTGCCAAACTGAACAAAGTGTTTGTATTACAGTCTAGTCCAACTTAACTGAATGCGAACATGCGTGGACAGATACACTATTGCAGGTATTTTGAACTGTGAGATTATGAGCTGTTGCAGCCTGTGACATCCACACATTGCAAGTTCATGGAACACTTTCTGTTGCGCTCAGACGTTCCTCTGCCTGACACTTCACTTCTCTGGGTCACCGACACAGCCATACCCAGGCCGTGTCCACAACAGAGTGCGCTGTTTTCTTAGTTCCATTTAAATTGGGCAGTAGCTTTGTCAAGCTAAACGTGTCCAGTGTTGGTTGGTTTTTCAGTTGAGCTAAATCAATGTTTGCTTTGGCGTCCTCGGCTATCATTATCTCAGGATAGCGGTGCGTGAGATGATAGTATTTTACTTTTGTAAGCCACTCCTTGCAAATCCCATGTGTCAACTCTTCTCCCATCTTTGTTAAAATCCATGTGTTTGATTTGAACATGGATGTTTTTTTTCTAGTGTCTCTGATGCCTCCATCTTTGTTTTATCTTCCTCCCGCCCGCTGACCTCTACTGACCTCACTAGAAAAAAGAAAAAAAAAATTCAACAGCAGGTGGGCTGTAAAAAGCAATTGATTTTGTTATTTTTGCCCTAAAAAGTTCAACTTGTATTTGTGTTTCAAGTTGTACTTCAGTTTATATAACATATTAATATCTTGTGTCCCTTATCGATACAATATTGTCACAAAAAATATTACAATACTGTGCGTTATTGATTATTCCCCCACCTCTGCTAACTAAGCCTCTGAGTCTAAGTGTTGCTTGCGCATGTCCACGACCGCTATAGGGATGTGCGCAACTAGTTGCCTAGATGTTTTAATGTTGCTGCCCTTGTTAGTCGACTCCAGAAATGCTAGCCAGCTGAACATATTATTCTTATTTTTATATATAATGGTACCAGCAGTCACCAGCCGCTACTTGGGGCTGCAGCACTGACAGATGGCTGTGCCCCCCCCCTCTCACTCTCTCTATGAAGGGAAGTTGAGAAAGAGAGAGAGAGAGAGAGAGAGAGAGAGAGAGAGAGAGAGAGTGGGAAAATATACAGATGACAGCCATGCTAACCGGTGCTGTTCTGCAGTGTTTTGATATAGAAAAACATGAGAAGTTGTATGTCAGCTTTTTTCAGAATAAGCTGGAATAAAACTGAAGCAATGTGTAACCACATTATACATTGGGTTGTGGATTATTAGCATGAAATAAACCAAGGCTACTGGCACTAGCATTGCTAAGGTCAGATATACTCCGCAAACTAATTTGACATTGTATGTATTTGCAACATTAAAGAGGGAGCAAAGTCCTGCATATTTAAAACCTGTTTTTATTAACAGGGATGTAATTAATGGTTTCATATAACCAATATTTTATTTTGTTCATTTAAAGTGCACTCAGTTTTAAATGTTTTCTGTCTTTTAGACTAGTCAACTAGTCTAATTTTTCCCTCTCGTTTAAACAACTAGCAAATTAGTCGCCTGGAGCAGAAACAGTGAAAACCCAAAACCACTGCAGAGAAAGCCACCCCACAGATTTCATTATTTCTTCAGATCGCAGTAAAAGAATTGAGGTTTAAGGGGTGGCAGTGAATAATCAAAAGGCATAAAGCTACTTAGATTTAAGGACAGACAAACCTCATATCAAACATGCACATTAGCAGTGAGCCACCTCCACATACCTGAAAATGGCATTTAAAGGTCAAAATGACATGTAGGCGGTGGTGTATCACAACTGCAGAGGCAAAGGCAAGAAAATTTGCTTTTTCAACGCGTAGCCAGAAAGAAACTACACAAAGCACAGTTTACAGCTAGCCACCAATGGAAAACAACTTACTTTACTATTTAAAAAACATATTTTTGCAATGCCACATTTCATTCAAGAGCTATTGCTGCAATGGGAGAAATGCATCAAAGTCTTTGAAAGATGCAGAGGCTGTAGGGGGTGGGTGTAAGAAGAGGGGACAATCTGAGAGACTGTGAGATATTTGTGAGGGCAGTCCTGTGCCAAAGGTTTCAAGAAGATATCTCGCGCTCACTGTGATTAGACTGACATTACCATAATATCGGCTTTGTCACCTCACAGGCCAATTGTTAGGAAAAGTGCCATTTTTTCCTCTTTTCCCATAGAGGCATCAAGCAGGCATCCTAAGGTATAGGAAGCCGCTTTCTCCTCTCGCTTCTCCCAGCGCTCCCCCCACCCCCAACCCTCTTCTATGAAGCTCTGCTTGGGAGATACAAGCTGGATTTGGCTCACATCCTTGCCTCTTCCCCAACACTCTGCGTGGCTGCCTGGTGTCAGAGCGCCAACTCTCCCAACCCAGCTGCACTGATTAGCAGAGGCAGATTATTAGCCAGGCATCCTCCTGGAAGAGCTGTGTATGTCTTTTCTTTGCCCCTTTTTTCACTCTCTCTCATCACTGTGTCCAACACCATTTTCGCCATCGCAAAGTACAAAAGAAGTGAAGGACAAAAATACAGGAACAAACAATTAGCCCCGCAAGTATACGAGCAAAGTAGAAGACAGAGTAAGGTGAAGCTAATTTGTTTTTACTGCTTGTGGACACATCAGCAAAAAGTGATTCATCAGCACTGTGAAAAGAGCTCTCTCATCTTTCATCCCCTGTCTTTCTCTCTCCCCTCTCCTCTAACTCATCCTCCTCTGTCTAGCACCTGTCCCACTGCCAAGATTTCACCTCCCAAACCCTGGGATGTGGGCATCCCACTCCAAAACTTGTGCAATGCCTTATCTGTACCCCACACACTAACATCCAGCATCTGAGGCATCCTTCTCTCCCTGTGCCAGGAATATGCCGGCATCTCTCTCACTCGCCTTCTCTTTCTCTCTCTCTCACTCACCCAATTCTCCATCATGTTCTTTTCTCTTTCTCTCTTCCTCTCTCTCTAGAGCTTTGCATTTGAAATTGAACAGACACACAGCCAATTTATCATAGGCTGACACGTGTCATGTCCAAGGCCTAACCACAGGGACTTACAGTAGGCATTGCATTTATCCCCTTTGTTGTCAGCAAGGACCAAGACAATACCAGGAGCTATTAAAAAGGGTTAGAGAAGGAGAGAGGGAAAATAGGTGGGGATTGAAAGAGGTGAAAATAAACCAATAAAAATCAACCAAGATTGCATACCACTCTGAAAGGTTACAGACCCCTGCAAGGTTGAAGGCAGCACATTTTCCTAACCAACAATCAAATATGTGGTGATGCAAGGCGTCTGCTCATAACCCCGATACAAAGCCCAGACAGGCATGTGATGGATTGGGTGGAGAGTTACCACAATATGGGATCAGACCTTTGTGCAGGGGTGCATAGTGTAGTTTAAATTTTAATATTAGTCTGGAATATGCTGCAACTAATAGACCCAGAAAAATGTAAAGACAACAAAGAAAGTTCTAGCTTAAAACAAAATGGCTGAATTTAAAAAAAAAAATGCATTGGGGACAACTTTTTTTTTTTTTGAAATACTCTCACATACAGAAAGAAGCCTAGAAAGTTAACTCTCGCTTGCTAGGCTGCCATTTAGATGCTTTCAGAAACTGCAATAAAGAGTAGGAGAGATACCTAAAGGTAATCATTCCTGAGACATGAAAGGGGACAAAACTGTTAATGTGCATCATATAAAACCCTTTCTGTTTAATCACTTTATCTCTATATTATCGCTCCTCTCTTTGAACAGGTTCTTTAAAAATAACACACGTCCTTATCGTTATACTGTGTGGAAGAGGCAAGAAAGATGACCCTGCCTGATAATACTGTCACTACAAAGAATGTATACATTCTCCTTATGCAGACTAGGTGAAAAAGATAAAGGGAATGAGGATAAAGGCTAATGAGATGAGGAAGCGGGGTTTGTATATGTATGTGCGTGCACTTGCACGTGCGCTGTAAAGTTATGGAGCACAAGGTTATTAATTGGTATCACCCACGCCCATAGACTTACATTCATTCCACTTTAATGCTATGGTATTCCACATGAATGTTGAATAGGCTGTCTACAAGGAATTTTATATTCAATCTAATAACTGACAGACAGTCCTCACAATGGCCAAAGAAACTTGAAAGACAAAGTGCCATCCACCGTCTCCTTTCACTCAAAGACCAGCATCGAATTTACAACACCATACATGTTAAGTATTGCCAGTCTTCTAGACCAGTAGACCACTGGACTTCAGAATTGCTGAGACTGTTCATTACCCAGAGGTAAGTGACCTTTTAGAAACTAGCTTTGGAAGCCATTTTGGCTCTTCCAGTAATTAACAAGTGGTTATGCATGCGAGACAATTAATGGAAGGTCAAGTGTTTGCCTGCTACCCTTTTCTAGACGCCATTGGGCCACGGACGCTGAATTGAATGTTCAGAGCCCATCAGCTCCCGAGCTTCACACATGGGAATAAGTCACCTCTGTGGTCTATAGCGCAAAGCAGACACAGCCTTTGGTTGCTGTGAAGACTTGTAGAAAAGGGAGCATAATGTAGCTAAATATCTGATATGAATCTTATGGAAGAAGAGAGGGTAAGGTATTGAGGAGAGACCTGCAGTCTCTGTGTTTAATGATGAATGCGTTTACTATGCACACATGGAGGCTTTCACATTTAGATACAGGTTGAATCATAACTTCAATAAGGAGCAACCACAAATAGCTGGGTCCAACTGGCTTTAGAGAGCGCAATACGCTTGACTACTTAGACATCCTGAGCTATGCCAGTAAGCTGTTGAATTATTCTCTTCTCTTCTCACAGTCTTGTATATTTACCCTATTTTTTACTTTCATGGCACAAAGTCTGATGTTGACTGCTATTAAATTTCCCTTGAGGGCACACTCCTTCACTCACATGCTCCTATCAAATGAGCCAACAAAGCATATCAGGGTGTCGTGTCTGTGAAACACTGCATCACCTTTGTTCACTCTTCATCAACCCTCCGCCCCCATGCTATTACCTCAGGACTATTCCCTATTCCCTGCTTAACCCTTGTCTACAGGACTGGTGTCACACAGAGCACCACTCTACTGCTCTCCATATTCCACAGTCCCTCACCTCAGCTGACATCTAACACTCGCTTGTCGCCTCTGACGCGCACACGTGCATACAAACGCGCTCTAAAGCAGAGACGCAAACACCAACTGCACGACAACACAAATGTACCACTGCAGACATATACACTGCAAATTACCAACACAATGACAAATGCACACTTGGATGATCAGCCTGTGGAGAGTTTGATATGTTCAGATCTTTGCCCTTCATAATAGCAGCAGCACTTGTCATTCTACTGAACTCTGCCCCCCTGTACTGCTCCCTGCGTGCACACACAGACACACACATGCATGCATGTGCAGGGATAGCAACACACACACTCACTGGCACACTGGTGACTGAGTTAATACTAGAGGTGGCAGGAGAGAGTGGCATTGAGAAAGTCTGTGCCAGTTGCCTGCTGACAGCACCTTTGGGATTGGTAAAGTTTGATTTGATGGCTTTCCTTGTTAATTAGGGTTTGGAGGTGACTCCTGAAATGGAAATGGGCAAAATGTTCAAAAAAAAATGTGCCAATTCCCACATCCCCTCCATCTCCACCTTCCAAAACATGTGACCCATATATGAGAGTACCTAATGAAGAAAGTAGAACAATCAAGTCATTTGAAGTTATAGGACACTCTGTATTTCTGTGTTTCTGCCAACGTAGGCAGGGCAGTTGACTCAGACTAATAAGGTAAAATAGGCTAAAATTTCAATGTGAACAAAGTCAACAACAAATAAGAGAACAAAGAGGAGAATGTTTGGTCTTTAATTAACAGTGCATACGTATTTGTACAAGCATATTAATTTACATGTCATGTAACACTGTCCCCTGCTGGTCTGGAGAATTGCTGCATGTGGGGGGAAAAAAGCTTAACAGTCATTACACAGTTCTGGTTTATTGTCTTTAATGTGATGCTGTGTGAAGTGGAGAGCTGGATGAAAAAGGGAAAATGTGTAAGACAACATGAAAAAGAAAGAGCCTTAAAGAAAGAAACACTTCCTGCTTTCCTTCACTGTCTAACTTGCCAACCCTGATATTTGATCTTAGATGGGAAAAGGGTCCAGAGGTGCCCTGTATCTCTTACCCTACCCCGGTCCTCTGCTGTAAGGCACTTTTACTGCAGTATAAGGCTCTTAAGCACATACAGTGAATGGTAGCCCAGCTATTTCTGATTTACTGTGTGCGTACTAGCCTCAGTTTTATTTTACAGCTGGCTGGCATGCCACTGGAGAAGGATACTGCAAAAAGCCCAAGGTCAGAACACATAGCCACTGAGATGAGACACACACTCATAATAACACATACACATGTTTTCTCTTTACACTACTCAGCCAACATTAGTGCTCATTTTACTCTGCCCCCCCTCAAACTCGAGGTTGCCATCATCTGTCCTTTCCTGCACAACTTTGTTTTTTTAATCGCTTGTGTGTTCGCTGCAATTTCTGTATTTCTCTTATGTGAGAGGTGAGGGAAGGAGAAAGGGTACAAGGGGAGAATCTAGGAGATGCATACATGAGGTGAGTGAGAGGAAGGAGGGGTTGCTGGGGGTGGGGGAACACTAACAGTGTGCTGACAGCATGTAGAGCAGTCACCAGATATCTTTAATCAGTGAAATGTATTTCCCTCCTGCTCTGCCGGGGTTTTGCTCAGCGGTCAGACCTGCTGGGGCGACACAAATGAATCTTGGCGGAGGTGAGGACAAAGGCGGCCGTAAGGTTATGGCATGTAGATGATTGGAACTCTGCCGGTTTCTAAGGGAGCTGCCATGTCCCACAGAGCGGGTGTCACAACCAGATGATAGGGACAGGGTCCACACTCCCCAGCTAACAATGGCATGGGTAAGTGTAAACACACACAGGCATAACTATATTCAAACAATATCTATGATAACTTTTAATTACCTATAGAAAACATTGTGCAATGAAAAGTAAGTATTAATAAATTTATTCAATTACAATATGTTAATATAAAAAAGCAACAGTTCATGCCCTCTTTCTTTCTTTTCAATTTTCGAGAATCTGTTATCTTAATAATTACAAAAACAATGTTCCCAGACTGCTGTGCTCTCATTCTTTTTTGACCTGGCCTTAACTCAAAGTAAGATCACAACAGGGAATTACTTTGTTTCTAGTTCCTGAAAATTAAGGCAATATTTCAATTCCATAACCTGAACAAATGGTTGTTGTTGTTTTTTCTATAAACTCTTTACTTTTATTCAACAAAAGGTGTAGCTCATTTGACCTCATCTCAGTGGGTTTCACTGCTTACTTAGATAACCCTGCCCTTTGAAATATACAATATACAGCATTGTCACTTTGGCCGCATAAACCCCGATCGCCTGAACACCTACCAACAATGCTGTCGCTCATTTAAATTTTACGCAGTCAACTTATTTTTCGTAATCGTATAGCCTATTATTTCAAGTCTTCTATTGAGGGGATGGTGAGGCTTTCCATGGCCGAACACAGTTAGCCTATCAAAATCCAGTGGGCGTAAGCAGTGGTGGTTACGGGAGTTGCTTATGGTGCCCCATGACCCAAGCCCCTCAAAGAACTAGGCTCATACAGATGGTTTGTCTGTACTGAACTCTCCTCACAAGCCTACCATCATTTACTATTAATGAAGAAAGTTACATGATAAGCAAATATGCAGAAATGTGTTGTAGAGCCTCGATTCACAAGGTTATGTTACTGAAGGGGGAAAAAGGGAGGGAAAAGGGCAGCACCTAATCATAGGTCAGGGTGAGAAAAGGCCAATACCAGGTGTGGAACGGTGGGGTGCAAACAGTGGCTGGAGAGAGGAGGTCGGGTGAATGGAGACGAGGATAAGGTATGCGTGTGAGAGTGAAACTGAAAGAGGGAGAGAGAGAGATTCGGTATGTCTGTGATTGTGTGCTGAGGCAAGAATGTTCTTAATGGGATACAGGTGACAACATGCTGACCAGAGCCACTGAGCAATGATCACTCAGGAAGCGGGAGGCGCACGCGCACGCGCGTGTGTGTGCGTGTGTGTGTGTGTGTGTGTTTGCCAGAGAAAGAGAAAGAAAAGGCAGATCTTAAAAAAGAAATAAAGAAAATTGTGGTCCTTTCCCTAAAGAGTACACAACTGGGGCAACTGAGCATTTTGACAAGTTTATTTATTTTTTATTTATTATAGTATTCTATTAAAGTTTTATTTAAAATCAGATTTTTATCAATCAGTGCTATTAGGAACATGTCCAATTGGTTTCCAGTTCATTCGGCAGCATCATAATGACCCCTAAACATGAAAAAAAGTGTTATGAAAAAGAAAAAAAAACCTTCAGCAAGATAAGAAATCATGCAACAAATGGTTTATAGTCCTCAAAGACCCACGAGGTAGTTTAAATCCAATCTAAAGGTGATCACATACAACACTGATTTTATATATTTTAACTGTTCTCTGAATGAAGTCGATGTATTAATATACAAAGTCTTCATTAGCTTTAGTGTCTAAAATATTTGCAGTATATAAATTTAATCTGTTTAATTTTTGACAGAAGACCATTTAAATTATTTTAACTTCTACAATAATAATAATAATGTTGCAGCTTTAAATTGTTGTATCATGTCAGTGATTTAATAAACTTAAACATTTCTCAGTTAATATTATCTTAATATTATCTGAAATAAAATCTAAAAAATAACAAATTATAAGCTGTGCATGTTTTTTTGAGAATGTAAAAACTTACCATTAACAACATTAATGTAAAATAATTGTTTATTTTCTATAAGAAACAAATAACTGTGCAAAATCAACAGTTTTCAATTTGATTAAATTACAAAATAGAGACGGTGCTAACTAAAAACTGACACAAAGTTTGAATCCTCTGCAAAGCTTAAAATAGTAAAACTGCTCAGTTTTGAACTTTTAAAAATCGATCTGTGTAGTTTAATAATTATAAAAAAAAACATTTACATTTAGGATTATTAATTCCTCATTTGTTCAAAAAATTGAAGTATTTCTATTCACTACAGACTTATGGACTATTTCCATATACAAAGTAAGAATTTCTAAATCCTTCTGCAGAAGATCAAACTAAAGTAGGTAGAATAAAACTAATTTGGGATAAACGAATGACTTCAGTCTTAGGGAGTTTTTTTCTAATGTTTTTATTTCCTAAAATTGGATTAATAATTCCTGTTGTGACTTATAAATCAACACTTGAAATTAAAGAAATGCATTTCAAAAGGTAAAAGTGACTGGTTAATTGTTCGCTTTGATTTCTCTGGAGATGATGAAAATAAGAACTACATTAACCACTGATAACAGGTGATTGTTTTCATCAGTGTTTCCTTGTGTCTTCTTTGACCCGAGCTTCTCTACCAGCCATTTCTCCTGAAAAGAAAATCATTCAGTTGCTGTAGTGCCAAAGTAAATTTATGTAGTAGGCTAGAATGCTTTTGAATTATTCTAAAAGGCTTGTCAAAATTAATTAAAATATTTGTAAGGTGACTTCGTAATTCCTCTTAGTTGTGAACATGTATTATGGTGCCAAAAGCAAATAATTTATTAGAACATAATTCCCTTTCCAGTGGCATCTCCACTACTGAAATACAGCATTGTGTGGAACACTGGTGCCCCCTAGTGTTAATTATATGACCTTTAGATTGGAACAACACTGTACAATATAAATCAATACCAGCTGGCAGGAAATACACTCTACATGTTCCACCTTTTTTTTTTTTTATTTTACTCACATAGTGCGTATTAATTAGGAATTTGGGTGTAAGAATTCTGAGTTGATAAAAGAAGTTTCTTCTTTTAAGCTTTTTTTTTTAAACCAATAATTTACTTTCTTTAAAAACTCAAGGTAAATTGCCAATTAAGGTTTTATAAACTTTAAATTTTTGTTGCTTGTGCTTTCCTCAA